>JAQIUQ010007247.1:0-25000 GCA_030378365.1 Hybognathus amarus
AAAGAAAACTACAATTTACCTCAACAAGGACATAATGAACGACACTCTCTCATTCGTGGAGGTAGAATAACAACTTCTTTGTGACGGGCAAGATTTATGTAAATGCAAAGAAAAGGCAGAGTCGGCTGTTTTTGTCAATTTTAATTTAAATAGACAAGTTTTAATTTAAAATGTTTGCGATTTTAATATAAGTAGCCTATATGGTTAAATATTTGACCATTTGCTTAGAAACGTGATATATATATATATATATATATATATATGTATATATATATATATATATATGTATATATAAGTAATGTATGTAATTATAGGCCTACATTGTTTATTGTGTTTAAATGTGCATACGTTCAAGTTTGTATAAGTGTACAAAGAAAACTCTCTTTTTTTAATAAAATTTGCTGCAAATCTTCAGAATTTGAAATAAAAATAGTGAATGTGTTTGTGGTCCAGCCACGGATCAGTTACACACTGCAAACGCAGCATATGTAAAGCACTTTAGCGAGCTGCTCCTGTATAAACCGCAACAAGCACTGCATGTAGTGTGTGCGAAATGGGCGTTAAGCACATGTAATAAAGAGAGCATCCTGATTGGCCGATTGATAAAAATCGAGAATCAAATCGAATCGTGACCTAAGAATTGAAAATGGAATCGAAGATTTGAAGAATCGTGACACCCCTACTGAATTCGTAACAATTCATACGTCCTCACTCGTACGAATTAGGACGATTTTGCTAAATCATACATTTTTTTACGAATTGGCCAGTTCGGACTGTATGAATTCGTACGAATGACCTACCCCTTACCCCCGCCCTAAACCTACTGTACCCATCACGTGGGTTTAGACAAATGGTATCGAATTCGGTACGAGTGAGGTCGTATGAGAGATAATTTAACTGGTTATTGCATTTTTATCTTTCGAAAAATTCAAATCAAATACCAAACAATTCACAATATGGAATGGCCATGGTGTAGCTGGAATATCCATCGCATTAGAGAACAGAACATTATATTCTGGCATTCTGCATGTTTCATAGATATGGCAACCGACTGAAATATGCATAAAATGGATGCACTCCCTCTTTGTTGAAAAGTATCTCCTTTTTTTTCTCCTGTCTGATCTGCACTGTACTGTGGCAGAGCCTCTTATTTCATTTTGAATAATTTAGCAAGCCGCCTGCTCTTTTCATTTGAAGAAGCTTTGAGGACAGACCCACACACTGTGGCCCACTCAACTGAAATTTTCAGCCACCATATAAATTGAACCCTGTCACCTTTGTGAAAGTTAATGACTTTCTAAGTGGCGAGGATTTACATACGGAATGACGGATGACCAACAGCGGGATTCTGATATGTACAGGTGAAGAGTGATTGGCAGCAGAGCTGATCAGGAAAAAGAGCAACAACGACTAGCAAAATGTCAAGAGGGGACTTGAGAAGTCTGATGTATTCTCAGTCAGACTGTCTTTTCGTTTTTGATTCAGAGGAAGAATAAACGTACAGATTCTAATACTCTGGATAAATGTCTGGAGGCACGTGGACTGAACAAATATGAAAGTGCATAACCTGTTGGCAGAAAATCCATGTGTAATGGCGACTGTGAAGGTTTCAGTGCATGAACAGCATGTCAATGCAAGAAACATGCCCATGTTCTATTAATAAAACCACATGTTCAGGTTATTACCAGTGACCCCAGCATCTTTTGCAGTGGACAGAGTTGGAAAAAAAGGGTCATATGATGCCTTTTTTGCTCTTCCTTTAGTGTGTAATGTTTGTTGTGCATGTATGAGAGTATCTGAAAGTTCCAAAGTTCATAGACTACTACCACAAAAGGATTTATTATAGAATGTTGATCCAAGACCTTGCTAAAATGCAAAGCCCTATATGTACCTTCCAGGAATGTCTATGTCACAATGGGTATTAGCATAATGGCCATTCAAAGGTATATGCAAAGAAAGAAGACGAGGCTTCAGTGAACTGTGTTCGACTCCATATTGTGGATGCTTTTGTGTTTCAATGCGAAAGCAAAACCCTTTAGTTTGTCCTTCCAAACAATGAGATAATATAAGGAGTCAATGGTTAAGATTCATTTAAAATGCTGGTCCTGAGCAGGACAACCAAATGATAAATAAATTGCTTGTGTACAGCATGTATACATTCATCGTATCTGAAAGTTACAAGTAGAGAGTCACATAAAAAACAAACAAAAAACACTTACCACTGCTCATTTCATGTTTGCGAAGTTAGTTCCGTTCCATTACATTTCTGACACATGCTTAAGGTGTTTGGCCAATCACAACACACTGGGCCAGCTGGCTAATCAGAGCACTTGAGCTTTTCGGAGGCAGGGCTTTAGAAACAGAACTCAATTGATCCTTTTCATGGATTGGGATGTATTTGTTTCCACAGTAATCAACATAGCAATTCTTTTAAAATTTGTATTATTATTATTAATATACATGTGTAACTCTATACTTTTCATTATACTACCTTGGCAGTAAATAAATAAATAAAAAATACAGCTGCTGTGAGGGTGTTTCTAATAGCCTATACAATGGCTAAGGGAGTGATAGCAAATTTGACATCATTTTCTCTTCTGACTGCTGTAATCAATCTCTCTCATGGATTTTTTAATGAATATCTATACATAGCCTATGTATATAACAATATGCTTTAACAAACTATGACAACTTCCATTTTGAGAACCCTAGAAAGGTGAAAATGGCGCATAAGAGCTTTTTCAGACAGACTGGGAGAAAAGGTACTTTAATAATGTGCTGTATATAAACATTCATACATTTTTAAGGGATATTAAACATTTTTAAGGCGATATTGTTGTGGACAGTGGGAGCCTTATACTGCCTTATATCAAGTGTATGATGTAATGTGAAATCCAGGAATAACAAAGGAAGTACATGAAATCATCCGCAACCTGCTGATTTATGATGTCTTAGTGGAATAGCGGTTCATGACCACTTCCTCTACTGCGGTTCTTCAGCACGGGACTGGGGCCCACTGAAGAGCCTCAGCAAACCTCAGAGGCAACTAGATTAGTTTGAAATCAGGTAAAAAAAAATAAATAAATAAAATAAAACAAATCATGCTGAAATTCATGATGTAGGCCTAAGCCAATAGCATCTAAACATACATTCTATTTCTCTGGTGGAAATGCACTGCTGAACTCTTACTTGAATTTTTATTTTTCCACTGCTGTGTAGAGGTCTGCAATAGACGGACTATTGTTCGATCCTGCTCCAGCAAGATTCTCCCACCCGTCAACTTTGAATATGAGTTTTTACACACTGCCTGGTTGCAATACATTCTATTATTATTAACATGTGTATATATATATATATATATATATATATATATATATATATATATATATATATATATATATATATATATATATATATATATATATATATATATATATATATATATATATATATATATATATATATATTAAATATACTAGCAGGTCATCGTTTATCCTTTATGCAAGCCTTTGAATATCATCTTGGAGCCACACAAAATAGCATAAATGGCATAAAAAATAGATTAAAAAAAGAACACCTTATGACTATAGAAAACTGTGACATAATTTTGGGAACACATGGTAACACTATATATATTATTATATGTACGTGCTTTGGCTCTCAGTCCTGGTTTGCGTCCGCTGCGTTAGGAGCTCAACATCTGTCTCACATGCACTCACGCTCTCAGATTAAGGGATATTTTAACTAATTTGTGGTAAAACTAGTCGATCACAAGTGGCTCAACTGGTGGATCTATAGATAAACTCATCTTTCAGGATATTTTACCAACTGGTTTGACACTTTAGTGTGATAAATCGGGGGTGTGGCATGAGAGTGTGAGAATAGGCTCAATTGCATGAATTTCACGCTCAATGCGTGAGGGTTGAGCAACCCAGTATATATATATATATATATATATATATATATATATATATATATATATATATATATATATATATATATATATATATATATATATATATATATATATATATATAGTCTGTGTGTGTGTGTCCTGTTTATGCTGCTTTCAACAGATAAATTTATCCTAGAATTCAGCTGGGATTATTTAATTCATTAATATTTACGCCTTAAAGACAATGTAGAACATGCATGTCATTAATACAGTTACAGTAGGTGATAAAACTGAAAGTTGTAAATGTTTCCATCTCAGTGACTTCAGTTGTGAGATTATGTCTTTGACATTATAAAACAAAGATGTGGGGCTCACACTGTCTAGCATGACAGGCCATTAATTTGTCATAGCAGTTATACCATCATTTTCAGCTTTGTTATAACTCTTGTGGAAGCTACTTTTCTGTCTGTAATTGATTATGGATATATATTGTACATGCATGCTGCATCTCCATCTTGTGTCATGTTGATTCAGTTTACCATGCATCACTGGAATGCATAACAAATACAAAGTACACTTAATGATTTAGTTGGTTGGACATCACATAAAATTCGTAGACAGAACTGGTATATCTGATATTTAAAGCTATACTTTTAAGGCAAACTTCCACTGTACCTCTGTAGTCTCCTCTCTGTCTGTTCTGGTACCTATCAGCAACGCTCCTCAAAGTAGTTGCTTTTTAACATGCCATGAGTTACAACTAAATTGGGAAGAACTACTGCCCTTTCGTTGTCACTCAGAAGTATCTCCGCCTTACCTCGTTGGTATGAAAAGGAGGACGCGCGCAACATGTTTTTTTCGCTTCGGAGCCAAGTGCATAGTTCACTCCCTAAGTCATATCTCTCTTCATTCCTCTTCAAGACGAGCTTCTCTCCAGCTGTTGGTGTGACGGCGATCCCAGCGAGTTTCACAATTCAGTGATCTGCCACTATTTGTGTTTTCTCCCTGGTCGCTTCAGCTCTCTGTAGAATTTTCCTCTCTAAAAGAGCAGCGAGTGACACATCTTTTTAAAGATGCATGGCCCGTGCACTTCTGGTTGTGGTCCACTGCTTCCTGACTCTGATGGGCACAATCGCTGCTTTGTGTGTTTGGGCTTTGATCACGCTAAAGCAGCGCTGTTTCATTGCGAGGGAACATGACCATCGCAACACTCCGGTCGAGACTCAATGATCTTAAGGGAGAGTCCCCTCATCCACACCCCGATCTACTGACTCTAGAAATAGAGCTAGAACTTCAGCTGGTGGCCAGGGTGACCTGAGGGTGACGGTGTGGCAATACCAACCGACCACGTCGTCCTCGGGCCACATCCCACGAGTCGTCAGGATGATATCCCGCGGCCCGCTGTTGCCGCCACCTCTCCGCCGGTGATAGCTCCTCTGCTTGCTCGTTGCCGAGGGCATCCCCCTCCCACTGCTTCCCGTTCTGCTGGGCCCCCGCAACAGGCTTCACCTGGGCCCCAGTGAAGAAGCAGCAGCAGACATGCCGCTCGGTTCTGTCTCGGTCACCGCCCAGCCAGGGGGCAAGTGCCAGAAGCATTCCTGAGACAGGCCACCTAGGGATGTGGGACAACCCCGTTCTTCAGATGGTTTCCGTTCCACCTCTGGCTCCCCGGAGTCCAGTGGTACCCAAGTTGTCGAGAGAGCGAGTCTCCCCGTCCCTGGGCCACAAGAAGGCGAGGCTGCCGGTTCCCTGCCTCTCGACCCAGCTGCCCTACCCCGGGGCAGCTAGTCTGTGGTGCCTCTGGTCCCCCTGGTCTGGTTCATCAAGGCCTGGAAAGCGTTTCCCAACCCGCTGCTGCCAAACCCCCTGTCTGTGGTCGGACCCTTTGTTTCTTTGGGCCGGAGTGCCCCTAGAACAAGTGTCCAGGCACGCTGTGGTCTCACTTCCGCATTTCAGGAGACCCCCTTGACATCGCTTCTGCGTACGGCACCTTCTCAGCAAGCAGGGCGCCATTGCCAATAATTGAATCGAAATGATAAAAAATAGAAAACCTTCGCGGCACAGAGGATTTTTTTAACTTCTCGTGGCGCCCCTCATGTGACATGAAGAAATGCCGCCCCGGCGACTGCTCGGTTTGCCCGTGCCTAGAACCGCTACTGGGATCACTTCAGGAAGCCTATTGGCTTAGAGTATTATTGAACGAGCCAATGCACATTGGCGTGCAAGATATGCATACGCATATGCAACCAGGACGTTATATGCACCTTGGGGGTAGAATAATCTACAAAAAGAGCTTAGGTTAGAAACCCTCATGTCCATTAATGAATTTAAACTACTGTAAAGAGAGTTGTGATGGAGACATGTTCTTGTTTTTCTTAAGAGTCTCATTGTGTCTTTTTGTACATGAAAATGTAATTTGGTGTTTGTTGTGTATGCATTTGTTGTGATTTGGCTGCTACCTTGCCCAGGTCTCTCTTGTAAAAGACATTCTGGATCTCAATGGGACCTCCTGGTTAAATAAAGTTAGGCTATAATAATGACAGTAAATGTAAGTATGATCACCCATGCAAGTTCAGGTTATAGCGATTTAGCCTACAGTACCTCAGCTTTGACGAGGGCCCTGATATGGCGGAACTGAAGCTCTCAGTTCACGGATAGTATTTTCTATGATTTAACATAATATCCAGATAGCAGTGAAATGTAAGCAGGATGCCAACATTTGAATTCTCAAACGCCTCAAAAACATGCTGCCGTTGTCATTAAAACCAGCTAAAGGCTCTATACCTGCAGTTCTCTAAACTTTCACCTGCTGGGACCTGTCAAAAACACTTATGACGACTGTGCTGTACACTTCACAGAGCATTATACATGTGGTCCTCCCCACATAATACGGTGAAACGATGCCAAACTTGAACAACCTTGTCTAACATTTGTAGACACTAATGCCATGCAGTATGCTTGCTTTGCCGTTAGCACCTTTCAAGCACCGTGCACGACTGCGAGGACCTGATTCATTTTTTTTCTTCTTTTATTTCCTGTTTATACTGATAACAGAACTGTGGGATGCATTTGCTGACCTGGTGGTGATGAAAAGCCTGCACGTAAGCCTGCACATTAGCAGGTGCTAGTGAACATTAAAAGAAATGCAAAGCAGTCAAAAGAGAAATGTAGTCAGCACACAATATTGCTGAAAATGATATTCAATCTGCCCTGGGCTTGCTCAGAATTGTGCCCACACAACTGCAGTGACGATGTGAGCATTTTGGAGCGCACCCAGCTTATCCTGGCTCCATACTGGGTGTTGCGGCTACAGCTGGTTATACAATAGCTCCTTTTGCTTATTTTGTGTATCTCTGATTTTGTCAGATGGAGGGGAAACATGTTGCTAAGTAACTATTAAAGGGTAAGAACCATTCCTACCTTTGACAAAGTCTAATTGAAAAGACAAGCTTCGATGCTGATCTTTATATTGTTAATTACATTCAGCACATTTAATAATTAGCCTGCTGACACGAGTGCACTTGGTAGCACACTCTAAAAAATGCAGGGTTGTTTCAACACATGTTTAGGTCAAATGTGGACAGAACCCAGCCGCTGGGTTTAAACAATTAATTAAAAAATGTAACCCAGGTGAACCCAGAATTGCATTGTTTTGTTTCTTGGTCAATTGGGTTCAAAAAAATAAAAATAATAAATAAATAAAAAAATTGTATTGCTGCTGCTTCTGAAAAATATTAAATGACTCTAAAACATGCATGTGGTTTAACTATCAGGTAAAACATAACACATTTTCCTTTGATACTTTTTAATCTATATATTTTTCAAGGTAAAGCATATTTTTTATATAACATAACATTTTTTGGAGGAGTATACATTTTTTAAGTACTAGTGTAATCATTATTTTAAAAATTGCTTTAAATGATATTTTTCAAGGTATTTGTTTATCAAATATTGTAATTATTTATTCATTTTTCATTACATTTTTGAGGAGTCACCCCACAAGATATTTTACAACATGAAATAACCCAACCGTCTCATATTTTTTCTCATAACCATCAGAACTTTTAAAAGTAACTGACTTACTGACCTTGTAAAAGTCGTGACGATCTGCAGGGGGCCTCTGATGTCATTTCCTGTTGAATGTGTCCTGCATGTTCACTGAAAGAAAGGGTTGCAATTGTTAAAGGATATATTTTTACTTAATCTCAACTCACAAAAAAATTGTTGATGATATGATTAAATAAAAATGTGACGTTAATAAAACCAGTTAATTTATTTTTAACCACAATGTCACATGTTAAGGTAACCTCCAAAAACATAATGGATGAATTGCATTTGGATGTAATTTAAAAATGTCTTCATTTTTCAGTGCCTTGCACCATTCACAATCCTTTTTTATTCATATTTCTATCTAAGGTTTTCCCTCTTTTGTCTCAGTTCTAATATTTATATGTCTCAACAGAAAACATTCCACAATTTAATTAGGTATTGTTATGATACTGACATTGTTGTTTCATTTTTTCACGCTTTTGCCCATCAAGGCACAGTTAATTGGTATTAAAAAGCCACATTTTCTCAGTTCCAAAACTTTTTTGTTGTTAATTACAAACCATTTGATTTATGCTTTGGCTGGCCTGGAGGTAGTGTTGATCAAAATGGGATCCTCTCAACAGCAGCAGTAGCACACGTTTTACCATCAATTAGACTGTTCAAGATACAACCCTGAATCTCTTCATAGATCAGAACCCATTTACTGCACATTTCATTCATAATGCTGTAAGGGCTACATCTGCTCTGTTATAGAGTGAGAAGCTGATTTTTCTCTGTCCTGAAAATTTCAGAGGCCATTAGTCCTGCGGCTGTCTTTACTTATAAATGTCACTCATAAGGCCACCGCTTCTGTCATTTCTCCATTAAAACTCAATTTTTGCTTGACAGACTGCCCTCCACAACAGTACTTTATTAAGAGCTGATTGTATAACACTTTGAAAAGAGAGCGAAATGATATGGAGGAAAAAAATTACATTTAGTTCTCCATCAGAAAAAAAAAAGTCATCTCTTTCCCGCTTTAAGTCAATTTTTCATTATGCTCAGCTATTGACCTTTCCTCCAACAGGAAGTGCTGCGAACTGTCTTTGTGAGGATTGTAATTGACAAGATGTCTCTTCTAATAGAAAAATGACCACATTTTCTCACCAGTTAATTATAAATTCAGTGGTTGCCTCAGCGCTGGCAGACGAGACAAGAGCTCAGTAAACCTTGGCCCATGTCAGGCAAACAATCATATCATCCATTATATCCCTGCCACACACATGCTGATTTTTGAGCTTTTCTCATTGGCTGAAAGTCACTACTCTTATACATTGGTTTTATATGGGTTTATAGGAACACAGACAACACATTGTACTGTTGAACCTTAAATCTATAACTATATTTTTGTTATTATTCATTTTAAATGATTCAGAAACACCTTTTGTGTAGGTGCTAAAGAAATGGTTCAGACAAAATGGCATTATTTCAGCCCGTTCTCATCCCAAGGCGTCATATACGATGATTTTGCCAAAGCGTCAGACATCCAACGCACATGGCACCCTTTAGCGTCAATATGAGACGCAGATATACATGGGCCAGAAGGCGCCTCCTAGTGGTCTAACCCTAACCCTACCCCAGACCTAAACCTACCCATAATCGAAGCGTGTTATATTGACGCTAAAGGGTGCCATGTGCGTTGGAAGTCTACGCTTTGGCAAAAGCATCGTATATGACGCCTTGGGATGTGAATGCTTTGATTACATGTAGGAATGCACAAATATTACAATTCAAACCGACACTGATAACTTGACATTGATAAACAACCAGATATTAACTTTTTTTAAATTTTATATATATGTGGAAAAAAAAATCCAACATTAAAAATGTAACAAAGTAAAGTATAAAAAAATAGTTCAAGATTTTTTTTTTCAATAAAGGTACATTTAACAGTGCTATTAAAGTAGTAGATTTTTAAATTCTTTATAAAAAAATTCTAGCCTCATGCATTTTTTGATCTGGAGAATACTGTACTCATTGAGGAGATGCGGAATAGTGGCCACTACCTTATAATGATGAAAACACTGAAAGGCGTAAAACTTATTGGCAGATAAGCGTTGGCAGGGAAAGAGTTAAGATCTATATTTATGTCTGTCTGCATGTACATTATCAGACAGTAACTGCTGGTATGATAATGACATATTCCATTTCAAATAATGGTAACACTTTACAGTAGGTTCATTAGTTACTATTAGTTAATGGATAAACTAACACACACTAACAATAAGCAATACACTTGTTACTGTATTTATTCATATTTGTTAATATTAGTTGATAAAAATCCAGATTTTCATTGTTTGTTAGTTCATAGTTCATTATCTAATGTTAAAAATACAACCTTTGATTTTAATAATGTATTAGTAAATGTTTAAATTAGCATAAACTAATATTAATAAATGCTGTAGAAGTATTGTTCATTCTTAGTTCATGTTAACTAAGGTAGTGAACTAATGTTAACCTAATGGACCTTATCTGCAAAGTGTTACCCAAATATTTATAGTAATAGCCTACATGAACTTTGAAAAGCATTGACCGTTATTGAACTGAAACAATATTGAGCTGAATAAGGACAGAATATTATTTTTTACAGAGCTGTGGCTGATTTAATAGGGGTGGCACAGAAATCGTCATTATTTCTACATAAAAATTACTTTGACTGTTATTACTGAGGCCGTTTTCATAAAGCTATTTTAGACTGGTCTATAGTGTTAAAACAAGTATAATGCAAGTTAGACTGTTTCACAAAAATAAAGATCAATTTAGACCAAAAAAATAGACACCTTACCCCCAGGCTAACTAGGTCTAAGACTCGGTTTACTTTGGCAACCAGCAGTAACAATCAGTTACAAACAGCCAAAAGAAAAGGAAAAATGGCTCATAATTTGTGGTTTGCTGGTGACGTTATGGAGAGAGCTGTGAGAAAGGAAATGATTTTTAGGGACCGTAGTAACGTACAGAAAAGATACAAAAATATATTTCCAGTAGATCTTTAACACTCAACGCTCAACGGTCGGATTAACACTGTTAACTGTCTGTGGCGAGCAGCGTGAGGCCGGTGGCATGATTGATAATGAGTGACACCTGCGAGGCGCACCGGTCTCGTATCTCTCATGGAGCGGAAGCATAAAGGAGGAGCGACGACAGTGAAAATATGAGACCGGTGCTGCTCTGCAGGTGTCGCTCATTATCAATCACGCCACTGGCCTTGCACCACTCTCACATCACGTCCCTCGACCTCATCCTGCTCGCCACGCTGTCACAGTGATCTTTTTCCAAATTAAACTTTACTTCTTGTTACTACATAACTGTTATACTCCTCCAACAAACATATATTTTCCGCTGGGTAACTACACTGAGCGGTTGAATGCGCTCACCATAGATATCCACAATAAAGGCTAGATATCTCGTCCACACTGCTGGCCAATGGAGGTCGAGCGTCTGCACCTGGCGGCCATCTTGTCACAGGCAGCTCGCTCACTCATAACATTGTGTTTTAATGGTGCATGTACTTTAAATCACCATTACTTGCTCAATTTTCTACCAATTTTCAAATGGTTTTGTTTGTTATAAACGTCAGAGATGTAGATATGCCACTGCATACTTAGGCCATCCTTAAAAATATTTTGGTTTGCAGTAACAGCAAAAAAAAAAAAAAAGGGTCGGTAGGTAGGTCGAATATTTTTTTTCAAGATTCAATGTAAAAAAAAAGTAAAATTTTGGTCATGGTGATTCTGATTTTTAAAAAATTAGCATATTGTGACGTCACTGACTGTGTCTACAAACCGTGCATCCACTGCTAGGAGTTAATGCAACCTACAAATCAGAGACCGGTTACGTTTTAGGCCAGCACGTTGAAAAAAATTTTATTATTAATTGATTTTCCATGTCTAAAAACATTTCCATTTTCCATTTTTGTTTTTTTATATACATGAGATATAAGCGAAAAACAAGTACAAACACATGGTCAAACAAAGATACAAATTAGCCTATATACACAGTGTTTTAATTTCAGGAAGGTCTAAAATTACTTTTCAGTTAAGTGTGTCTGATTCTGTCTAAAAAGAAATTTAATTTAGTAATCAAATGTAAAATGACACTGCATAGTTAATCATAGTTAGATTAATGCTTATTAAAGTTTAAGTTATTCATGCAAGAGCTGTGAGTGATTTTTCTCTGTCTTTTGTTGTTTGATTTGCATTACTGGCTCAATCGTCACATGTTTATTAGACTACTGCCCCTTTAAGATCGAGCAGGTCTAATAGATGACTGACGCACCATCATTTTCTCCTAACTATTTACGTCCATTTAAGACATAAACTGTGTTTAAGTGAATCTCAGAGCTGGTTATTTTTATATTTTATGTATATTTGATAGTAGATGCGCACATGAAGCCCAAAATGAGGCTATAGCCTACTTCTCTCGTCTCGTTGCAGTGCATTTGGAGCGCGCGTGTCGTCTCGTGAACAGCGTCTCTTGCGCAGACTTTTGTGCTTTTAATAGCTCTTTTAATGATTAAACGCGTCCGCAGTTTAGCAACAGTACAGACTGTATTTTACAACAATCACCGATCGTGCCGATTCTGACAGAATTGTGCTAGGTTGTGCTAGACAGAATGCGCCTGTAATGGTTTCATCTCAAATTTTTCTTTTTATAGTCTTTGAAAGCGGAAATCTAAAATAAAATTAGAATAATACCCCAGATCTAAAGTGTAACCACGTTTGAATGTTTAGTTCTGTCCTCATTGTCACTCATTAAGCAGGGCTGTTGTGCGCGCTGTGGCTTCGGGTGAGAGATCGCTTTCTCTCTCTTTTCTGGACTGCCGCGAACAGCAAAATTGCATCACAGACAAATTGTTTAATATTATTATTATTATACAGAAATGGTTGATATTCAGCCCCGTTGCTCGTTTAATACCGGGTTTACCAAGCGGGAACACTGAATGAAACGAAGCGAACGTAGCCATAAAGCCTAGTGTGACACGCGTAAACCAATGGTTTGAACATAATCAGATGACTGACGCCACGGGTTTTATTTAAAAGAAAGAACCTAGCCTACGTTTGTATGTAGACATAAGCAATTTTCACAATACTAACTAAAATATAGCATAATTAATATTATTTTATTGAATTTGAATTAGTCGTTTGAAGAGTAAAAAAAATAATCAGTTGGTCTTAACGCAAGTTACAACCGGCAAGTCGGTCGGAACTAAAAGGAAAAAAAAATAATTGGGTCGGCCCTAAATTGATAGGGTCGGTCGGGTTACGGCAAACAAGAATATTTTTAAGGATGGCCTTATGAATAATAAGTGTATACATAAATAATCATCCAGAATTATAGCCACGTTAATAACGTTTGTAAGAAACCAAACCGTTTGTAAATCCGTCAAGATATCAACGAGATAAGAGTATTTGTGTTCGTGCTGATCACTCATCTTACATCAGCTTGCCTGTGACAAGATGGCCGCCGGTGATGACGATGGAAACTAGGGATGAGCATTTTTAAAAAAATATTGCTTTCGAATATTCAGGCTCATAAAAACCGAATATTCGAATATTCGTTTATTTAAATTATGTTTAACGAAAAATACGTTATTTTTAAGTTGTTTTTTTTTTTACTTTTTTGTCACCATTTCTGGACAAGCTTACAATTAGGCAATACACAACAAGCCTTTAATATATATTACAATTTTATTTTAGTTGAAAACATTAAACAGTAGGCCTATGTGTAAACACACACACACACATATATATATATATATATATATATATATATATATATATATATATATATATATATATATATATATATATATATATATATATATATATATATATATATATATATATATATATATATATATAAAACATTATTAGGCCTACAAGCATGCTTAAACAGCGCGAGCAAAAAAAAAGCCTAATAAAGCACATTGCGTCAGATATCGTACAGAACGCACACACATACACACGAGTCAGCAAATGATTGATTTTCGTGTTTATTGTTTCACGTTAATGTTAAGAAAAACAATAACATCTACATGCAGGGGCACCGCCAGCACTTTATGCTCGCGTGAGAAAAGACGCTGCAGCTGACGTTTCAGAGACACAAAGAGAACGGTGTTCCTAACAGCACTTTGCATTTTCTGTTCTTAAACCGTCATTTTGCTATTAGTTAAGTTAACATTACGGTTCACGTGGGGTCCAAGCTGCAGCTGAGCTTACCTGCCGTCGTGATGAAGTGAACAGCTGTCTTTCCTCATTAGACTGTTTGGATTTCATGTGAGTTCTCATGGTGTTGATATTATAACTCAGATTAATTAATTTGATCAAAAGTAATTCCGTTAGTAAGATCATTTTCAAGTAATTCCAAACTTCGCGAGGCAGACGACAACATGTGATCAAACACAGACAACTTGTTAAAACAGTCCACAGCGCCATCCAGTGCATTTAACTATAACTGCGAGTAAGTGCATGGGATTTATCATGGTAGGCCTATTTTATTTTTCGAATAATAATTACATAGCGAATATTCGTCCACACCCCTAATAGAAACTCTGCCATTAGACATCTAGCCTTTATTGTGGATATCCATGGCATTCACTCTACCTGCCATGTTTTTGTTTTTAAAAGTCTTATTTTACCCAGAAAGCATTGCATATATCTGTACCTGTAGGATTGATTTCCGTACTCATTTGACTTGTCTCTGGCACTAAGGCTTTTAAATGACAGTAAACAATATTCAGTTGTATTTACAATTGCATTTTTAATTTGTGCATGCAGAAGTTGTGATATAATGGAAACACACATGCGTGATTTTGTATTTTTTCCACATGAAAAGACTATTCTTAACTATATTAAAATAAAAAGTAATAAGTAAATCAAACATTTGTGTTGCTCTATTTCGTGATTTGACTTATAGGTCGCTATATGAATTGTGTGAAGAAAAAAATGCATACAGGTTTGAAATGACACTCTGGTGTATAAATAATGACAACAGGGACGTGCACAGACATTTTGAGGGGCAGGAGCTAAAGTGAAAAAAGGGCACTTCTCATAATTACCTTTTTTTTCTTTTGACTTTTTAAACAAAAAGTATATATATATATATATATATATATATATATATATATATATATATATATATATATATATATATATATTAACACAACTCTGACTTTTTATAAGATGTATTAAAGTTAATTTTATCTTCCTCAAATTCACGTTAATTGTTTCATTTTCAAAATATGTCTTCAAAATAATCAGTCCACACAGAAACCAATGTTCTCCCTAGTATTCACCAGGTTTATTGAGCAGCAAAGGAAGAAAACCATGCCACAATGTGCATGTTTTCTATGCTATATATTTGATACACCTGATAGTGACATGGACTTAGTTTCACATTTGAGGGAAGACTATCATCATCAAATAAAACCTTCAAAATCCACATTTAGATGGAGTTTGCTTTAAATCTACTATCCTCCATCTGTTTGCATCTGTAGATTTCCTCTGAATTCACCAATTTAGATTTCTAAATTCCAGGGGAAAGACTAGGGCTATTGATGTATGCAAGTCATTAACTTTAATAATAAGAATTTTAGGCAATAAAAAGTCATAAAAACGTCCGGATTTTCCATACAAGGTCATAAATAAGAATTCAGCCACGTCTTAAATTTATATTTTTTTAATTCAATTTCGAGTCAAAATTGCCAATGCTCGATATCAATGTTCGAGTTCGATAAATGTTCGATAATGTTTATGTGCCAAAAGCGGAAACAAAACTCATTTGAACCGCGCGCGTCTCACGGACTGTTTATCCGCTCGGTTCAAAGTCCAAACGGCGGCGCAGCGCGAGCTCACTAGAGCAGACGCGTTAACTCTTTGATCGGCGCTTCAGACCCTACTGTCTATGTTCAGACCTGATATTTAGATACACTATTCAATAAATATATTTGTTTGACAGGGAAGCTGTGCTCAAAAAGGAATATATATTATTTTTTAAAATTAAAAAAGCACCCCATAAAAAAGGGCACTTTCTCTCCAGGAATAAAAAGGGCAGGTGCTCAAGCCCCCTTTGATGTCTATGTGTGCACGTGCCTGAATGACAACTTTTCATTTTTTTGGATGAAGTATTCCTTTAAATTCAAACCAAGCAGGAATCACATCTGCGTTCTCAGTGACACAGATGTTTTATACAACTTCAATATCTGAAAGAGAATGTGTCCGGTGATCTAATAATACAGGGCGATTTGCTTTGTATTACCAAACAATTCAAGAGACAGCGGATCATCTGTCAAGGTAATGAAAACATGACAAGTCTCCGCCGCATACATGCTCATCTGCCCTTCATTTGCCCCCAGTACCTCTCCCCTGAACCCTGCAAGTGATAAGAATGACAAACACGCTCAGCAAACGTGAAAATGATTTAACAGTCTGTGAGAGCCAATCATCTATTTTTGTCTGAAACAGAACCCATATACATTATGCTAACTGCAGTGGCATCATGGTCACTAACTCCAGACAATAGGCTATTCCACAAGCAAAATGTAGATGAAATGAAAATGTGGAACTGTTTTCTGTTTGTTTGTTGGGGGAGGGGGATCTCCTCTACGATTCAAACTGACCTTTTCCCAGGTGAGATTAAGGATTTGGCTGAGTGTTCGAGCTGTCCCTGCATACCCATTTCACTGGTGCCCACTGAAGCAGGGCCGAGCAGTTTAGAGTCAGCCACATGTCACGGCTGGCTAAGATGGGAAGCACTCTGGACACCAACGGTGTTCGGTTTTGGAAAGACCTGTGATTCGTGCAGCTTTAAAGCATGTTCAATCAAACAACACTGGACCAAGAGGATCGAATTTGATGTTCTTAGGACTCTGCTATGGTGCAGAAGTATTGTCACTGTTTTCCTACCAGTGTTGTGTCATGCCACAGTATGTCTGTCAGCATGTTATTTAAGTCAAGTGATACAATTGATTCAATCTCACAACTTAAACCATCAACTGAAAAGTTACACAGAACCCAGCAGAGGGGAGTTGGCTGTCAAATTAAGGCACCAAATGTGCAGTGCTGTTCATTTTAGAGCATTATAGAATTCTATGGAGTGGCAAGAAGCTATTCGAGTTATTCAGCTGTGACCTGATGGACATCCAAGTTTTGGAAGCAGATTTTTTTTACATTCTGCTGAATTGATCCATTGTTCATGGATAGCTCAGTAACACACAGGGGCGCAGATAGCACTGGGTACGGGGGGGACATGACCCCCCCAGATTTATAGTGACCCGATCCATCCCCCGCCCTCACTATCCCTACGAAAGTCGACAAAAATCGGTAAACCAGAGGATAACCAGTGTTTTCGCTAGCCAAAGTTATTGTTGTGTGTGCCCCGACCCGATTCTGAAGCAGCGGCGGGCCGCGACACGCACAATAATAATCTACACCGGTCACCATTACTTTGTACCCATGTTCTCACGACACGCTGTTCTGTTGTCAATAAACACACGATGCCATCATGCCACCGACATTTACACTCTGTGCTACGACTCCTCTTGAGTGACGTCCCCTGGGTCCTATGAGGAGCTAGCTGCCTCCATCGTGCCTGTAGTAGCGGACCGGTAACCATAGTGATCATATACAATCCATGACTGAGCTGATCGGTGATTTTCTGAACTGAGAAAAAAATGACTGTATAAATGCCACATAAAGGCATCACCTCGTTTTTTAAAAACCAAACAACATCCTATGCCTGTTGACTTTCCCAGATGTGGCAGACTGAGATTTGTTAAATAGCTAGTCTGACAATAAGGCTTTTGCTCTTAGTAAACACTGCAAAATGTTGAGACCATAACTATGCATTAAGATGAGTGGACGGAGGCAAATAATGAATGAACACAAAAAGAATGGTTGGATAAATCAAACAATTTATCGTCTCAGGAAATAATGTTTTATCTAATAATTTAACCATGCATTGTACTGTATAATTGACAGAGGTATGTTCACTGTTGTGTAAACCACTATAAAAATAATGGTAACACTTTACAATACGTGTGCACCAATATGCATTAATTCATGCTTAACTAATGCACAGATAATCATTAGTTAATGTATAACTAATGAAGAACTAAACCATTAATTAATGATTACTGCATCAGCAACTAATAAAGTGTCTATATGATTAATACATTAAGTAATACATGAATTGCTATTAATTCACTGTGTCATTGTGTATTAATTCCTTAATAACTTATTTTATTAACTAATAGTGTAAATTAATGTGTTAATTACCACAATTAGTCATAGCTATGCACTTCAACTTCCAGTTGTCTGCCTTAATTAATCATTAGCTAATGATTTGCAAAGGTATCATTATGTTATGACTTTACTTGTTGAGGCACATCATTATTAACTAGTAATTTAGTAATTGTAGTAATTTGCACATGAATTTGCATTAACAATTAATTAATTAATCATGTATTAATGTATATTAGTGTACCTGTCATATTATCTGGAAGTTGAAATACAAGGCTTTGGCTTATTCTGGTAATTAACATATTAATTAACAGTATTAGTTAAAAAAATGAGTTATTATGGAATTAATCCACAATTACATATTTAATTAATAACAATTCATGTATGAACTAATACATTAACCTTACATACTCTTAATTAGTTCCTAATGTGGTAATCATTAATGAATAGCTTAGATAATCATAAGTAACACATTAATTCAGTATTATCTGTGCATTAGTTAAGCATGAATTAATGCTTATTAGTGCACACGTATTGTAAAGTGTTACCAAAATAATTATAAGTAAATTTGTGTAGTGCAAGGTTTATGCAAACAAATAAACTTTTGACATCCTCTTATAGCAGGAAATCATGGTTTTATTTTATTTTATTTTTTTATTTTTTTTTTTTTGTACGGAGCAACGGAGGATGTAGATTCTTAAATTATGGGCTATGAAAAACATTTCTTAATATGTCATTCATCATTTGAAAGATATTTCTAATCTATAAATTGCAACAAACTTGTAATTAACACTTACATTTAAAATGTTTAGTTATTATTAGATTTTTTTGCTTTTTTGTTCATAATGATAGTATGCTGAGATAAGCAAATGTTTAAATAATAAATACTTTGCTGAAGACATGGGTCATGGGTGATTGAAATATTAGTCAAATAACAGTCTGATCATACATATCTAGTTGTGATCAGTAAGGCCTTTTTTTTAATCTTTGTTAATTGTTGTAATCCATGATTTCAAATAAGAATCCCCCATTGACTTTTAGTTCAAATCATTTGCCCAAATAGTTAAAGCCCAAATTATGTAAAATAACGAATTGAGTTTAAATCATTTGCTGACAGCTTGGTCCCCCCCAGTTAAAAAATCCTATCTGCGCCACTGGTAACACAAAGGAACAATTTTGATTACTTGCAATATAACAAAAGCAATATGGTCAATATGGTGAATTCGGCATGAGCAACTGAGCAAGATGAAAATCTGCGTGGGGAAATCTTTCGTCATCACACTAATATCCAGATCAGATCACATTGCTATTGAAATTACTGGATTAAATCTGTGAAAAAAAGAAGACCTGGTATAAAGTTTTAAAGGCATGTAGAAAAGCGAGTTCATTCATTGGTTTCATGATCTGTGTTTTCATTATCTGATAGTTTATTTCCTCATTTGAACGACTTCTGAGATGTAATTTGTGTGATATGTGCACCATGTGACCGCTGAACAGTGCTGTTAAGGCCTGTACACACCGGGACGAATATCAGCGCACATTATTCATCAGCGTTTTTCAATGCGTTTTTTGTGTTCATACCCAAGCGTTTTTCGCTGACGATGAGCCGAGTGAACATGCAAATTCATTCCTTGACATTAAATGGCGCTTAATGTAAAACAGAAATAATAATAGAATCCTATCCTAGGGTGTTCATATTCAGGTCTCAACATGTTTTATTATGACATATTAAAAATAATTAATGAAATAATGATAGAAAATAATGTCATCTGTTTTAGAAAAATAAATATATAAATATATATATATATTTTTTTTTTGAAAACTCAGGACATTTTCATCACTTAAAAACAGCCAGGACAGGACGCCGAAACGGTTCCTATTTGAAAGATTAAAGGGATAGTTCACCCAAAAATGGTTCAAGTTGCTCCAAATCGGCATGAGTTAGTTTCTTCTGCTGGACACAAAAGAAGATTTGTTGAAGAATGGTCACAATAGAAAAATAAAATAAAAGAAATAATACAAAGAGTCGGCAGAGCGGTTCTCTCCTCTCCTCACTTGTCAAAATCTAACTGACACTACGCACACTGTATTCTCATCTCAACTCAGATTCCTATAAAGCACAAAGTGACTGTTACATGTCCCGGGAAAACAGGACTGTTGTTCACCCTATACTATACTTTTATTACAGAAATATTAATATAAATATTATCATAGCTCTTTATGCTCCGAGACCAGCAGTCTCAACATTCGTTGTGCCCATATCTTGCCTTATATCTTCTTCGCTGTAGCCGTGTGCTCTGCAAGACCGTTTTGTGTTTGAGTGCCCACAAGTTATGCTTTACTGTAACTTAAGAAGTACCAGACACGTGAGCAAAACCGGCAATCTCGTTGGTCAGATAGTTTTTGATGCTGTGCGTCAAAACCAAAAAAACGAACCCGAGGTGTTTTTTTAAAAAATGGCGCTTTTATGCGTGGCGTTTTTTGCATCGGTGTGAACACTCACATTGGTGCCCATTGTTTAGTCACGAGGCATTAAACGTCGACGAATATTGCACGCAAAATTCGTCCCGGTGTGAACAGGCCTTTAGATTACAGTTGGGGTCAGACTCTTTCAGGGCTTTTGACAAACAAGCTTGTGATTCACTTATTCATCCCTTCACTTTGTCATCGCTTATGTCAAGAACTTTAAACAGTCCAGGAACTTGTCATCAGTGTTATTATTTTTGTATTATCATTTGCAGGGTTTTAAAGCACTGTGTAACTCTTAGTTTATTCTTAGCTAAAAACACTTAGTTCTTTCAAAAACCTATGTGCTCATTAATGTATATTTACTTCTTTCAAGTAATAAAGTATTCTTGTGAGTGTATAATATGCCATTGAAAATACATACGGGTAAGGGGTTCTAATGTCGGTCGCCATGTTGCCCCTCCATCTTGAAAGTACATTAGCCAAGGTCGAACTGGAAGCCATGTTAATTTTGGACTACATTGGCCACCGTAGGAGTTAAAACGAAATCGGAATTGAGAGGAACAGAAACTAATATTCACTGGATGGCCATATACCTTTTCACCTAGATGGGGTAAAAATCGCACAATGTAGCTTTAATCTATGCTGTGTCGCTTTTGAATGTTTTCTTCACTTCAAGACATCCTGTTGTGCAGAAGACTTGAATGAATTTATTCTGCATTTTTTCCTTATTTAAAATAAGGTATTTTACATTTACATTTTTTCATTTAGCTGATGCTTTTATCCAAAGTGACTTACAATTGCTATGTATGTCAGAGGTCGACACGACTCTGTTGCAACTAGAGGTTAAGTGTCTTGCTCAGGGACGCATTGGTGTCTCACAGTGGATTCGAAACCCAGGTCTCTCACACCAAAGGCATGCGTCTCATCCACTGAGCCATAATTTTCACCAAATATCCTGTTTTGGAATTGATTTGTTAATAAAGTAATGTGATAAAATGTCAACCTTGTTGTTCTATGACTTAATTATTGTTCTGTTTGCAGATTTCCTTCCCCACCAGCATTTTTAAAAAGAAATAATAATAATAAGTTGCCAGCCACCGCCAGCATGTTTTACCATTTTGACAAAAGTTTGTGTTTTAACACTTGGATGTGGGTCATAAAAAAATAAAATTAAAATAAAAAACATCTGAGAAAATTAAAGACTACACCCAGATTGGATTCAGAATGATGATCAAAACATAAATGGAGTACATCAAGTTCATCAACACCCCTAATGCTTGCAGAGTCCTATAGCTTGTCCTGGGTCGACATTTAACGTTAGGCAGTTTTCCTATTTAATGTTGGTGACTGCATTTGATTACATCAAGCGGCAAAATTCTAATCTGAAAAATGAAGCCTACCCTGAAGTGCGAAAACTGCAATACATCGAAAATCCGCTAGAGGCCGGTCCCAAAAGAGAGCAAATGTCCATAGACCCCATGTTAAAATGTCTAAAACTTTGATTGACAGCTGATAATGGGCTGCACCGAGTGGAATTTTACGTCCTCGGTCACTGATCTGACACAACACATCATACCCAGGACCGGCGCGTGCACTTCTGCCGCTCTAGGCGAAAACAATTGTGCCGCCCCTCTATTTGCAACATATACCAGCAACAACACACAAAGACCAATATGCCATATACATATAACGCAAAACTAGCAACAACACATAAAGACCAATATGCCATATATAACGCAAAACCAGCAACAACACATAAAGACCAATATGCCATATGCATATAACGCAAAACTATCAACAACACACAAAGACCAATAAGCAATAGGCCTACATAACGCAAATTGTGCGCAACATGCGTGTGCCCAAAATATCAACAATAATAAAGTTTATGCAGGAGGCAATATAGGCAAATGCCTGCTGGCATTTTTCTTTCAGCAGTCATGACAGGACTTTTCCAAATAATCCAGCCTGGTCTCATTGTTAATACGTAGGTATTTTACGTTTTTGCAAAGATAGAAAACATACTTTTTAGTACGTTTTGATAGATGCTGAAACGTATAATATCGACGTATCTGCAACATTTAAACGTAACATTATTATGTTTTTACAGCTAAAAAACGTAAACTGTTTACGTATATTCTATATCATACAGATATCTGTATAATTTCCCTTTTTACCATTTTATAGATAAATGTAAGATCCTTGTAACCCTAATCCCAAACCTAAACATACCCATTTTATACATAATATAAAAAAAGGATAAAACGGTGTTGGGAAAGGGCAGTTTTATTAACAATATAACGTTAGCATTAAAATCTATTTTGAGCCACCAATCCTACTCCTAACCCCTAAACAATTCCTTAAAACTAACATATAACAAACTACAATTATAAAGAAAAACATAACTAACAAACAAGTATAATCACAATAATTTATTTATTGCGAAAATGTCAAAACCGATACCAAAAGCCGTTCACATGATGATGCGTTGCAGTCGCAGTCTTCTCTGGCAGTGAAATGAAAATGTTAATCCGGCTTAGGTTAACGCTTCTCCATTTCAAATGATTAACCAACCGTCTCACAGTCCTTCATGTCGCAATCTGTGACGAAGCAGGGAAGAGCCAATGAACGTTGGATATCACTGCCGTAAAATATGACGTATCGCTTCTCAAGGGCGCATTTTTTGAATTTCATATCACATTTCATTTTTTGGAATTCATAACCAGCCCCGCGTTTGACATGTACGGTCGCTGCTGAGAATGGAGGAGACAAAGATAACGACAGGATAAGAGGCTGAATTAGGAGTTGTTTCTTGCATACAACTATGGATTCTAAAGATTTGAATTACATCAACCTAATAAAATTGATGTCTTTTGTGAATTTTGTTGTGTTTTTTATAGGAGAAAACACTTTGTGTCTCAAGGTAAATAAACTATTACAAAACGGTTAACAGCGTTAACGTTAAAGAATGTATTTTTAAGGTTTTATATTGTATTGTTTAACACCATGCAGGCGAAACGAGCAAATTGTTCATTTTCATGAGTATTAGATCAATAAATGCGGCTAAAAACGTAATTAATAAGACCGTGGAATGCAATAGGGTCAAAACATAATGCTACGATATTAATATGAATAAATTGTGATACATCATACGTACAAATGTGTACGTTGGTGGATTTGTTCATACGTAAATAAATGACGTTTTTGTGCTGTCAATACGTAAATATTTTACGTTTTAATACTGTAAATACATCTGTATTATACGTTTCTGCGCATATAAAACGTAATTATACATACGTATGATAGAACGACACTTTACGTACAAATGCATACGTATTCTCATGAGATCACGTTGAATAATCACATTTCACCTCCTCAAATTACTGTTGTTTGCAAATTTCTTTACACCACTTTCTGTGCGTAAAAAACACACAAATGAAATGACCGCAAGCACATTAGATCATCAGCAGGTTCAGCATAAAATAACGACTAAAGAGCAAATAAAGCTTAAAGGTGCCATCTGGAACTCTAAATCAAAAAAATATTCAATTTTCCTTAACACATGGGGGCAGTATACCTCCAGAAATTGAGTTGTGCCGCGGACGGCACTCACGTCTTCAAACAACACAAGCGAGCTGTTTTGCTCTTTTTCTCACGCATATTATTCAAATCATTTGACACGATAGTAAAAGGTTGGAAGACCGCAGTTTCACGTGGAGCATTTGGAGATTTTTAGAGATCAGAGACTCAATGAACAACATCAACACTAAATGATGAAGACCGTCTCATAGACGCCTGTCTCAAAAACAAGCTGGTGCATTTCGACGATATGGGAAAATAAACGCCTGGGCTATTATATTAAGTTTACGGTATTCGTTTTGTTCATATTACACTTTTGTTAGTTTGAATTAATTTGACAGACAGCATTCGCTGATGTTGATCAAGCTAGTGCCATTCAGAGCTGCCAACTCTAATGAATTCACCTGAGACACACGCAATTGACACTTAACAAGCAGGTTAGTTAAGCTCTCAGATTACGCAATTCAAACAATAAATACCGTTTTGGCGCTTGTACATGTTACACCACAGATCCCTAGCGCACGTGAACTGATCATCTCTACTAGCTAATGGAAAAAGAACATGAACACTGTTGAAAGATAAAGTATGCTACAACTTACCAAAATGTATTCCTCATGCATGATGTCGACCAATCATTTTTTGAACTCTTCCCTGAACTGAAATGTAGTAATCGGCTGTATTTCCACACGACTGACTCAGGTTCAAAGTACACAAACACACATAAGACGCG
>JAQIUQ010007247.1:30000-32500 GCA_030378365.1 Hybognathus amarus
ATGTTGAACTACAAGTGTCCAAAGGCAACAGCAAAATAACTTCTTTCCAAGGCAGGGTGTCTTTGAATTGGTGTTTGAAATGATTGAAAACAAGGATTAACATTTAGAATCACTTGTTTCTTTTGAGACTTTCCAAGACATTCTCTTGAGACTTTCTCTTCTGTTGTTGTTTCCTGCATTTACACAGACATATACTGCGAAATCTGAAATATAGTCAGCAATACGAGCACATGTAATGTTAGTGTGACTGTCATGTAGTTTTAATTACAGAGATGAATGATTTGTGAAATTATGGATCCATATTTATTATTAATGCTATATAACCTTCCCTGTTATTCAAACATTTAATGTGTATATACTATAGAATAGCAGTAATCAAAATATACATAATAAAATAATACACTCAATAAAATTTAATACACATACACAAATATTTTTTGATTTTTTAATTTTTGCCATATGCTTACATTTTTAGTTCAGCCAAACCATTTACTTAAGTTCTTCTAACCATTTTATTAATTTTTTATATTTTTATATTCATTTATTTTTTATGGAAGATGGGACACTTGCTGCAAATCTGAGTCAGGGTATTTTAAAAATGCATAATGTGGGAAATAATACAGGTGTTGTAATGTCTGTATGTGTTTCCCCTGTCTGTGTGCTTTTGGGTCAGTCCTGTTCACGTGTTCCCGCTCCTCTTTTGTGTTCATGTAGGGGAGAGCGGGGCACAACCTAACACATTTTGGTTTTGGCTCAATTAATTAAGAAAATAATTAGGTTAGATTAATATTTTTTTACACAAGCATACGCATCTCTGCTACAAATGAACACTTAAAGTTTTTTTCTAGGACCTACCATTTTCGTACAGTTGCACTGAAAGTGACAGAAGTGCAAATGTTACAACTTGGCCCCAACCTGATCACACTAAATGCGTCTTTATAGCACGCATGTGTATTGTCTGTGTAATATATATGCTAAAGTGAGTTTTTACATGCATATGATACGCATTGGTTGGTTAGGTTAGGTTTAGGTGTGGTGTTGGGTTGGGTGCGTGTGTATTACCGTTTGGGTAGAATTAGTGGTGTGGGGTGCGTGTGTATTATATGCAAATGAACTGCGTATCAATTGCACGCGAAAAACTGCGTCTCATATGCACGTAAAAACTAATTTTTGCGTATAAATTACACGTCAAAACACGATGCGTGTTATAGAGACGCATTTACGTGAGAACAGGCTGTTACCCCATATGCGGGGTTATTTGTAACAGAGAGAGGGATTAGTTGTAACACTTGTATGTTACACACATAATTCAGTACTATTTTATTTGTATATTTGTATAGTTTGAAATTCTTTGTGCATCCCTCATCCAATCATCCTTCTATTGTGGATCAATATCATGGAGACATAGAAAAGGGCTGCACAGTTTTGCCATAAATAAAAATATAAAATATTGTAATTGCAATTAAATTAGATTTGTGTGTGGCAGCTGCATATACAATTATTATTATTAATACTAACAGTAATAATGATAATACAAATTAGCTTAAAATAAAAATGTAAAGGGTTTATTGCATTAAAATCAGGCCATATTTTTAATAAATAAACAAGATATCATTTATAGTACACTAAATTTAAACATTTTAAATTCCAACATTGTTTGTGAAAGTCCAACAAAGTTAAATGTATACTCAAACCTGATAAGTTGTGTGGCTCCGTTTTCATTTGATTATCATTGTACACTTGACAGCTTAGTTGTAACACTGTGTTACAACTAACCCCGCTGTGTATTACATATTTTAACCCTAGCTAACAGTTCGCTAGGAATTGCTGACATGTTTCAAAATCGGTGCTATGTTTGAGCCAACAAGACGGTGATTAAGGCATTATAAAGTTAGATTTTAAAATGTATACACCCAACTCAGAAACCGAAAAAAAAATCTATGATGAAAAAATGTACATGCATGGTGTCAAAACACTCTTTGTCCAGTATCTTCACAAAATATAATCAAAACTTTCCACAAATTCGCAGGAGACTGTCTTCTGGCAGCAAGAGAAAAAGAGCAGAAAGACAACCTGAAGATCCTATGTAAAAGGTCCGTGTTACATTTAACCCCGCGTTAGGTTGTGCCCCGCGCTCCCCTATACCATGTCCTTGTGTTGTTACAGTTGACGTTGGATGCCCTGTTTCTAGTCTGAGTCTTTGTGTAGTTTTCAGTTTATTGAATAAAATGTGCTGCATGTGGATCCTGCTTTCCCCTCGCTTCAACCACATCCTAAAAACAGGATCACTGACATTTGCCCTTTTTGTTTTAAACTATATGTCCATTATGTCACTTGGAACATTTGAATGTATAAATTGACATTTTATGTGATATATTAAGCACTCAAAGATCAGCTATGGGTCTTACAGCAACCGCCCAAAATTTTCAGCACAACCGAGAGGGTGTTAACTTTGAAAACACAGCAATTTAAACAAGTTCTGAAGGTATGCCACTAATGA
>JAQIUQ010007247.1:37500-112795 GCA_030378365.1 Hybognathus amarus
TGCCGAATACAAATATACTGGTTTTGCAGTTTGTCTATTATTGTCTATTATTTTTTTCTACTATCTAAGGTTAATTATTATTGAACTCATTTTTTTTCTACGAAAACCATAGGCCCACTCACATTTTCACTGGCCCACCCAAAATTAAACTTTGCCTACCACTGGTTTAAAGTTACCCCGGAGGTTGGATAACAAAGTTAGCCAGGTCTTGTATTTTCACCTTGTAAATAGGAATTCAGAGATGAATTGTTCACCTGAGGTAACCATAGCAACATATGCTCTCCTTGAACATTTTTTTTGTTCTTACAGACATTTATTTCCAAGCATCAACCTTCCTGAATGTCATTGTATAATGTGCGCACATTACCTGTAGTGCAGTAACAAATGGGCATTGTTAATTAACAGTCCTCCGCTTGTTTGCAATCATCTCTAAGATTCTCTCGCAAGGACGTGGACATTTAAAATTGATCCCCTTTCATGTCCATCAATTATTTCAAATACTGTACACCCACTGAAAGAAGTAAAAAAAAAATTGCCATGGTGAAGAAAATTTGACAAGATTTGACTCTCAAAAATGTGAACAGAAAAATAGGCAAAAGTACAGGTGACTGTCCTCCCAAGATTACACTCCAAAATAGTCCTCTAGCATAACGTCTGTATTCATTCAACTTCAAAGACAAAATAATAGCACAAATAAATCAATACTTTCTTCCTGCCAAACTGAAAGTTTGCCAGTTTCTTGCAAGCAGCCCCTGCCAGGATAAGAAGAGGGTGCCACGTAGACATACAATCTTCAAGTACAAATACAGCTAAGCTGTTAAGCTGGTGATTGGGGTGGGAACACAGTATGTAAGCGAATTACTTTGTGGAAAGTGAAGGGGCCTGCTGATTTCTCAATTATACTTCTTCCAGTGGCCTTGGAGACACAATGTGCTAAACGGCCCTCATTGCCATCTCAATCGTAGATCGGAAAAGCCTGTGTCCAAAGGTAATTTGGGGCTGATGGTTTAGAATGTGAAAATGCTGTTTGATGCACTGAAAAAGAGATGAAATCATATGATATGCTTCTTATCTTTTAGACAACTAGGACATGTCACCTTGTTTTGGCATGGTGGCACAAGATAGGCCTATAATTCACATCATAACTCAAAGGAACGTGATGTGTCGTGGCCGTGAAATGTGAAGTCATGGCTTCAAGACCTGATGTTGAGGGAAAGACATATTTTCCTCATGACCATGACTCCTTGACAACATTTATTTGTATGGCCACGGGTTAAATGCGTATATAAACCTGCATGACCATAGCAACCTGGGATTATGTTTCAAATTGATATTAAAGGGACAGTTCACAAAATGAAAATTCTGTCATTTTTCAATCAGTCTCATGTCGTTTCAACCCTGTGAGACTTTCATTCATCTTTGGAACACAAATAAATATATTTTTGATGAAATGAGAGCTTTCTGTCCCTCCATGCATGGACAGTCTGTGCAACTACCACTTTGACGCTTCGAAAAAGTTCATAAGAATTCGTAAAACTAACCTATATGAATTTAACGGTTTACTCCAAATTTCCAAAATCTGAGGGGACACAATCACTTTATATGATGAAGAGATTGAATTTAGTACAAAAACAATCGATACTAAAAAGTAAATTTGAACAAACCCGCAGGATTTGCAAGTAATATTGTTGTGCAACCATAGCCTACTGTATTTAATTTCACTGCCTTAGTCACCAGAATTGATAAAAAAAATATCTCTGCATCCTGAAATCGCCATGCCGATATTGATCCTATACAGAGTTATAAAGAGTCTGTTTACTATTGTTTTTACCATTGCTTTTAGTACGCTACTCACTGTTATGACCGTTCGAGAGGTTTGTGCCAAAATGGTGAGAACTTGCTGAGCCCAAATGGAAAAGGCAGCACATTCATAAACAAGCAAAAAGGAAGCTTACAAAACTGTAAAAAAAAAAAAAAAAAAAACATACCCATTTGATTATCCCTTACAAGAATATTAGAAGAGTCGTCAAAAAATAACCTGCATGTTTTCAGTTCCAAAGAAGATACCAATTATGTTATCTTTTATTCCCTTGGATTCAAATCAATTTGCAAAATTCCAGAGCGAGGAAAAAGTCTTTGCTACTATGAAAAAAAAAAAAAAAACGTAATGGATTGAAAGCACTGTTTACATGGTTTTGTAAAAGTTCATCCAATTACAAGAAGGCCAGGAGCTTAATTACAGTCATTGAGGCCAAACGCTTGTAAGGTGTTCAATGTCAGGCTTGTTGATGAGAGCAAGTGAGTAGTTGTGTAAAGACTGCAATTCAAGTCTGCAATTCTTTGAACAAAACACACAAATGCTTTTTAAAATGTATTAAGGTACAATTACTAGCTTCAAGGTAACCATTTTTCCTATACTATACCCTTTAATCGTGAAAGCAGCATTTCTGATGCCAGCTCCATTGATGAGGTATTGTCAAATTGACTTAAAGGTATCATACAGTATATATGATTTTTAGGAACACCTGTTTTTCCCATTAATGCAATCTTATCAATCACATGGCAGTTGCTTCAATGCATTTAGTGGTGTGGTCCTGGTCAAGTCATCTCCAAACTGAATGTCAGAATGGGAAAGAAAGGGGATTTAAGCAATTTTGAGCGTGGCATGGTTGTTGGTGCCAGACGGGCCGGTCTGAGTATTTCAAAATCTGCTCAGTTACTGGGATTTTCACGCACAACCATTTGTAGTTTTTTTTTTTTTTTAATGGTGTGAAAAGGGAAAAACATCCAGAATGCGGCAGTCCTATTTGTGAAAATGACTTGTTGATGCTAGAGGTCATAGGAGAATGGGCCGACTGATTCAAGCTGATAGAAGAGCAACTTTGATTGAAATAACCACTCGTTACAACCGAGGTATGCAGCAAAGCATTAGTGAAGCCACGACATGCTTGAGGTGGATGGGCTACAATTTGCAAAAGCTCACCAAAATTGGACAGTTAAAGACTGGAAAAATGTTGCCTGGTCTGATGAGTCTCGATTTCTGTTGAGATATTCAGATGGTAGAGACAGAATTTGGCATAAACAGAATGAGAACATGGATCCATTATGCCTTGTTACCACTATGCAGGCTACTGGTGGTGGTGTAATGGTGTGGGGGATGTTTTCTTGGCACACTTTAGGCCCCTTACTGCCAAATGGGCATTGTTTAAATGCCACGGCCTACCTGAGCATTGTTTCAGACCATGTTCATCCCTTTATGGCCACCATGTACTCATCGCGTCTGATGGCTACTTCCAGCAGGATAATGCACCATGTCACAAAGCTCAAATAATTTCAAATTGGTTTCTTGAACCTGACAATGAGTTCACTGTACTAAAATGGCCCCCATAGTCACCAGATCTCAACCCAATAGAGAATCTTTGGGATGTGGTGGAACGGGAGCTTTGTGCCCTGGATGTGCATCCCACAAATCTCCATCAACTGCAAGATGCTATCCTATCAATATGGGCCAACATTTCTAAAGAATACTTTCAGCACCTTGTTGAATCTATATATATATAGATAGCATTTCTTCAAACAAAGCCTCTACATATGACAGGCTAAATCATTGTGTTTAAACAATAGCCCTTCAAATAATGAAAAGTGGACCATATCCATTTTATAAGTATGCATACCCAAATGCATCTTGCCTTGCTTGACATTGAGAATGAATCATATTATGGTCAATTTTGGAAATGGACTTTATTTATAGCTTTAAAAGTCTCATGATTTTTTTCTTTAAAAGCCCTTGAACTCTCTCATCTTTCTCTCAGAACAAGATTGGCTTAATACATAATTTCTCACAATTGCATTAAAAGTTATACCCAATAACCAGTCATACAATTAATTGTTTATAAGGGCAACGCAGCGGTCCCTGGTAGCCTTAAGAGCCATGTTTTATTATTTAAGCTCTGGCAGTGAACAATATGAGAGTATATTCAGCTGCAAGTCATCAAATTATGTTTGTGTGACCGCATTTATAAGCTTGATGATGCTATGAAGGGGAGTGGAACGATGGGAAATGTCGTTTCACCATCCAGATATATATGGAATTCACAAATCATGTTCACGGATGAGGTAATAAATTACTTTTTGTATTACGTGTACGTTTGAGCCAAAACATTCTCATCCTAGGGTGTGAAATTGTGACGCTTTTGACATTTCGTCTAAATCCAACGCACGTGGCAGCCTTTAGCGTCAATATAACACGCTCAGAGCTTTGTTCAGTTATGGGTAGGTTTAGAACCCTTTAGCGTCAATATAACATGCACGAGAGCTTAGTTTGGTTATGGGTAGGGTTAGACCACTGGGACGCGCCTTCTATATATGTGTATATATGTGTGTGATGCCTTGGGATGAGAACGGTTTGGTTTGATCACACTATTTTATGTCATTATAATGAACTAGCTGAAAGGGTTACTTTTGGTGGGTTACTATTTTGTGACCTGACTATGATTTGGTGGGTTAATGCTACACAGTTTTACGTGTTTAAAACAAACATACTAAAAGTACATTTGAATTAACCCACTGTACTTAACCCACAGACACACATTGCATTTAATTCACTGCCATTGACTTGCATCATACAGACTTGATAAAAAGCTTTACTGACGTACAAACAAAGTGCAATATAACTGTACAGTATGTGTAAAATAAATAATATATATTTGCTTACCTCTCTGTTAAAACACATGCGAGAGCAGTGTCTCTGTTGAGTCCAAGTTTGTCGCAAAGCTCTCCATCTCGAAAACGCCACGCCGATAATGAAGTATGCTACAAAACAAGCATTGAAAATATAAGAAACCTTCATCATATCATCATTGTAATATTCTAGATAAATATACGTTTTTATTTTTTTATTTTGCGAATTTCAAATTATTTATATCAGCCTGTATAATCTCTAAGGTAATACATGGTCTGGCGCCTTCACCATTGAGTGTTTTTATTAAACAAAAGTCTATCAGTGCTGCTGGGCTCGAGTAACTAGAGCCACTATGAGAGGTGATTGTGACTTGGCGTTCAGGTGGACTGCCTTTTCACAGAACAAGTGAAACAAGGGGGTGAGCTCCTGGAATAGTATTCCTCAGTCAGTGAGGGAAACCACAAGTTTTCCTATTTTTAGGAGTCGATTAAAAGTAGTTGAGGGACAAACAAATGTGAGCATGTTTAGCAATCCTTAGTGTGTATGTAGATAGATAGATAAATCGAATCAATGAGATACGATAGATAGATAGATACATCAGATGTAAAATAGAGTTAGTGTTTTATAAAAATAAAGGCTATAGATCTCAACCCAATAGAGTATCTTCGAGATGTGGTGGAACTGGAACTTCATGGCCTGGATGTGCATCCACACATCCATCCATGTGCATATATAGCATTTCTACAAACAAAGCCTCTATACAGAGAAGAAAGCCTCCATACGGGCTATATACAGAGAAGCAAGGACAGTAACAGTGATCACAACATATTAGGACAAGCCATATTACACTAACCCCTTTTACATAACCAATGCTATACTAACTCCTATTACACAACCCATATCATACTGTGTCTGTATGTATTTATGTGAAACATCTACCTGCCTGGGTCTGCAGATGGAAATTAGCCTATGGCTATAATCTGGCTTATTTACATTTGTAAAAAAAATGTTCATTAATAAGTATTGTCCCTTTTCTACAAATAAAAATAAATAAATAAAGATCCTTATTTATTTGGCTGCTTTTTCCAACGTCTACTTGCCTCAGTTGCCTACGTTTTTTTTTATATATTCAGTTTTATTTTTCACTAAAAGTCGCTAACCATCCATGATGACCGCGGGTGAAAACGTAAAAAAAAATATTTGATCGGATGTGCTATTTCGTTTACACGGTGACAGCGTTTTGGGGGCTTAAAAACACCAAAAAAGTGAAACCGCCCCTCCAGAGTGGAAATCTTAAAAACGCTCCACCGTCGTGTTCCCGTGTAAAGGGTAAAACGCAAAAGTCTGCTTGACAGTGAAGGCTGTACACAGGCGCGTGGACTTGGTGTTGTTGTAGCTGGCTGGAGTGCATGCTACATTGCCTGGAGTGCATACTACACTCCTAGCTGCCTGGAGTGCATACTACATTGAATTTCATACACTTTTGCATCACCATTTGCACGCGGATTTCCCACCCAAAACGCTCGTCCAAATGCAGAATAACAAGTGATAAGCGCAACGCCACTTTTGCGTTTTCTCTTCAGGAATCATTTCAGTGTAAACATAGCCTTAGTGAGCACTTCTACTTCTACTACAGAGATAATCCATCCATCTCACAGCATGATTATCTCACAGGTGTGCCTAGGCTGGCCACAATAAAAGGCCACTCGAAAATGTGCAGTTTTAATGGGCTCTATGCACGACTGTATTTCCGGTGAAGGTCTAAGGATGCTGGATTACTTCCACCGATGGTAGAGTCCAATGCTATACCGAGAATTTAAATTGGATTTTATACTCTATGGTTATACTAAAGACAGACAACCCTCATTGTGTTTATGCTTCTTTTTAAAATTATATTAAATAAACATAACTATAAATAAAATTACATCTAAACGTATTAAAGTTTAATTTCAAAGATGGGATGACAGTAAATTTGGAAGACTACTTGCCATAATCCGGTTTTCCTCCACTTTAAATCTCCCCATCAGAAACTGAAGAGCATCCTTGCGTCAAATGCGGAACTGATGCGTGCATATAGCCCATTGGCGGTGTCTGGGGGAAGAAAAATGTTGATTGTGGCCTGTGGAATGTCTGGTCCACTCCTCTTCATTTGCTATGCTCAACTGCTGGGATATTGGCAGGACCTGGAACACGCTGTCGCAGATGCCGATCCAGAGCATCCCATGCACATTCATTCAGGCTGACTGCAGGAATGTCCACCAGAGTGGTTGGTCATGAATTGAATGTTAGATTCTCCACCATAATCCGTCTCCAAAGGCGTTTCAGAGAATTTGGCAGTACATCCAACCGGCCTCACACCACAGACCACATGTAAACGCACCAGCCCAGGACCTCCACATCCAGCATATTCACATCCAAGATTGTCTGAGACCAGCCACCCGGACAGCTGCTGCAACAATCGGTTTGCATAACCAAAGAATATCTGCACAAACTGTCAGAAACTGTCTCAGGGAAGCTCATCTGCATGCTTGTCATCCTCAACGTTATAACCGACTTGAGTGGGAAAAGGATCACATTCAATGGCATCTGGGACATTGGAGAGGTGTTCTCTTCACGGATCAATCCCGGCTTTCACTGTATAGGGAAGGTGGCAGTATATATCACACTGTGCAAAGTGGTTTTTGATTATTAAAATCATCTTACATATTGTACCTTTTAAGCACTGAACTTGAAGTGCATGTATTCAGCAATTTTGTAAATTTGTACAGTATAATAGAGCAAATTTTCTGTATAATGTCAGCTACAAAATTTCTGGCAGTAAACACATTGCCACAGCTAACCCACGGGATACGGGTAAAATAATAAATATGCACATTTAAAAACAAGCTTTGGTCAACTTCCAGCTATTACTATCCTAGTGTAGCTCTTGGGGCAAGGCAAACTGCCAAAGCGCACTCGCCCTATAAGGTGTCATGCGGTTAAAGAACAAGTAGTGCACAACAACGTTCACCACCTCCTACTAAGTGCACCACAAAAACTGTGCGTGTGCCAGATATTGTACAAGGGGCATTACAATCCATGGATAATATGCCTTTTTATGATAAATAACCCCTTCTGAAATACACTACTTTTACCAGAAGATTAAAAAATATATCTTTGTTTGTCGCTGCATTTAAATTATGAATGCATATTACTGCTATTATGAACACTACATGCTGTGTGTTCTTTCAAATGTGTCCTCTGAATTATCATAACTAAATGATTGGCACACACCACAATGGATGATGGGAAAGCATGGCCGATTATGCTTCTCCATCATAACCCCCACCAAACAAACAAAAAAGTTTGCATTAAGTCCATTTTGTTGAAAATGTTCTCCCTGATTGCGCCTGTATTTCCTAGCAATCACAATGTTTTACCTGGTCAATACATGATAACCACATACAGACAACAGGAGCCAGTCTGGAATGACTTGTGAGAAACAACATCACGTAACTTCAACAAAGTGTTCACTTTCTGAAAAGTCTGAGCATTATAAAATGTACTAAGAGTCATTATACTTTTCATATCCTCATATACTTGTGCGTTGTTCATGTGTCCTATTTTTTTAACAATTCACTTGGGATGCAGTATAACAAATATAACTCTAAGCATCATCAAAGATGAAGTCTTATCAACAAAGATGAGACTCTGACTGTCATTTTGTTCTCCAAAATAACAATAGAAGATGGTAGAAAAAAGAAGAAATAACTGTTCTATAAACCATTAAAGGAAGTTAAACCATTTTTATTCTGCTCCAAGTGTGTGCTGAACGCATTTCAAAGTGTTTTGTTATATAACAAAAGCTTAAAGCATCTGTAGATGTTTATTTCTGCAATAAGGAAAAGTGGAAAATATCAAAGTTGTTTTGAGTACACCAGTCAATGTGACAAACATCGTGACAAAGGTTTTCAAATCGTGTTTTCACTGAATACAGTCTCAAGAGATTGCTGATATCCAGACATTAGCAGAATAGCATCTCTTTTGAAACCCCAGACACAGTGGTTCTCTCTCTGTTGCTAACTCCAAGGTTGACACATACAATCGAAACAAACAACAACCATTCGGTAGACAACTTTGAGAAAGAAAATGCATACAAGTTTCAAAATATCTAAATGAAAATTGCTATGAAACAGATGAATATGTTATAAAACACCATGTGCATTCATAAGAGAGCTGAAGATTGAACTGTATGACCTACGAGTGATACAATAGACAATATTCAATCTTCAGGAAAAAAAAATACATTTTGTTGTAATATAAGAAAACATTCAATGAATTTCCTGGAAGATGAATTTGACACAATCTAGTTTGAAGGTAAAGTGGTAAAGCTTTCCATCTCAAAGGAAATGCACGGAACAGTACAAAATAATAACAAAAAAACATGGACAAGAAGAAATAACACAATGCCACAAGTGGATTTAGCCAAAAGTAAAATTGTATCTGCACAAATATGCATTAATTAATACTTAACTACTACAAGAAGATAAGTAAGGATTGATGACAAGCCGTTGAATTATTAGAAAATAATGCAAATAATGGGTGGGGGGTGGGGCTTGCAGTGGAAATACACATGTGTGGGTTGCTCAGGGGAGGGACTATGCATACATGGGGCACCTAGCCGGCACGCAGGCAATAGACACTACGCCGACGCCAGGAGTGCTGTAGGAACTCAAGGCTTTCGGGGAAGCTCACCTGAAGAAAATATTGAGTCTGAATCCAGTCCGTAGAGTGTAATGGTGAGCAAGCGAAGACATCTGATTGAGTGGGTGGGTCCTAGCTGGTTAAAGTGACCTTGCTACTGGTAGGCCAAAACAATGGAGTTTACTATCCAGGTCCTGAGACACTGCATTATGTCTACATAGCCATGGAGAACACGTACTGGACAGAGCAGTGCCAAGGCTGGGTCAACTCCAGGGGCAGTGCTTGCAGGTTCACCACCTGGTCCCGGAAGGGAGTGGTAGGAACCTTGGGCAACTATATCAAGGCCAGGGTCTCAGGATCCACGTGAGAGTAGGTTGGCCCAAATTTCAGGCCCACTTCGTCAACGGAGAATGAGTGCAAGTACCCTACCCTCTTGATGGAGGCCAATGCAACCAGGAGCGCTGTCTTCATTGACAGGAACTTAAGCTCCACTGATTGCGAAGGCTCAAGGGGAGCACTCTGCAGAGCAGTTAGAGACACTCCCAAGAGGGAACAAGAGGAGGGCGAGGAGGATTTAGTCTCCCTGCTCCTCTCAGGAACCTGACGATCAGGTCTGTGCTTCCCACACACTTACCTTCGACTAGGTCATGGTGTGCGGCAATAGCGGCAATATAGACTTTGAGGGTGGAGGGAGACAGCCTTTGCTCCAACCCATTTAGATGGAAGGAAAGCACAACATTGATTAAACATCTCCAGGGGTCTTCTCGGTGAGAAGAGCACCAGTTGAAGAGGAGGTTCCACTTCAATGCATAGACGTGTCTCTTGAACGATGCTAAATGATGGTGGCCACCACCGCTGGTGGTAGGGTACTCAAACCTGCCTCGTCCTATCCAGGAGCCACACAGAGGTTCCAAAGATCAGGACGAGGGTGACATATGGTGCCCCGTCCCTGAGAAAGGAGGTCATTCCTTAGGGCAATCAGCCAAAGAGGTGCTGTCACAAGGAGTCCAAGTTCGGAGAACCATGTCCAGGTGGACCAGTATGGCGCATCCAGAATGGTCTGCTCAGATATCATGTAGAGCTCTGCACCTCGTTATCCTGCCTCTCACACACGTCTGATCCAATTGTTTGAGACTCATGAGATACGTGATGTGTGGAGAGGCTTACATGGTAAGCAAAGTCAGTATAGACAAATCCGGCGAAACATGGAAGTAAAGCAGTGCCGCCATTACTGCGTGCCTTGATGTTTGTGCAGTGTAGGCCTAGGCCTCACATAGGCATATTTATAAAAATATATCTGGGAATTTTGACTACAAATGTCACGTTCATAACGCTGAAATTGCCCATTTTTAAATAAATTTTCCTCAACTAGTTTTGTGGTGTAGTTCTACGTATTTTTATAATGTAAACTTCAAATAATAGTAATTCGTAATTTAAAGATGTGGTAGCATTGAATCTGGACGGGAAGGATAACTCTGGGATTTGGAGGGGTGTGTCGTCATTTTGTCTTCACACCGCAACACAGGTTCGTGGATTTGAGTGTTTTATATTGCGTGTCGTAACAGCCTTAAATGTATTGTCCTTGCAGATAAATATACTCACACAGCTTGGGTTAGAAGCCTCCAGTGAGTTCAACACTTTGAGTTCAACTTTTCAGGGGATACCCGGGAAATGCTCAGAGGTGATGAGGGGAGTTGAGAAAAGCAATGTTTATTTCCAGCGAGTTTAGTAAAGCTTGCTCAACTTTCAAGGTAATTTAAATACCTTTCCTCAATTATCTGGACTACGACACTTTGGGAGATTATTTTTGAATGTCTATATATATCATTTTTTTCCACATAATCAGCCCATATCTTATAATGGAGATCGTTGCGACTTCCGACTCATTTAACCTGAGTGGGTCACAAATGATTTTTATGTCTTTACAACAATGGGCGGGACTTTGTAAAAACTCCTGGACTAGATGGTCTACCTGTTGACTTTTTTTGTTAAAACATTTATTTTATTTTATTTTTTATAATTGGAGAAGACCTTCCGGCAGTGCTGAAGGATAGCCTATCATAAAAAACTAGGGACCTGTGTCCCTGCTTTGTACTGACTATAAGCTACTCTCCAAAGTACTGCCTGCTATCAGACCAACTGCATCCCTGGCAGGCTGATTTCTGTATAATTTTATTCTCATACGAAGACTTGTTAGAAATCTCTAAGCTTTTTGGTCTTAAAATTGGAATTGTTTCTATTGATCAGGAAAAAGCTTTTGATCGTGTCGAACACAATTATTTATGGCAAACAATGTTTGCTTTTGGGTTTACTTCTGGTTTTATCAACAAGATCAAAACATTGTATTGTGATGTTTTAAAAATCAATGGTGTTTTGAATGTTCCTTTTCCGGTCCAGCAGGGAATTAGACATTTAGACTTTCTGGCATGTTATATTGTCTTGCTTTTGAACCTCTATTACATACACTTAGATTGGTTTTCAAAGGTGTGATTTTACCAGGGTGTAATATACCTTTAAAGCTTATCTGCCAATGCAGATGATTTAGTCACCATGGTTGGGAAGCAACAGGAAATTGATATGTTAACAAATGTTATAGTTCAATATGGTATAATTTCTTCAGCCAGAGTAAACTGGAAAAAAAGTGAAGCTTTCGAGGTCGAGTTCTTGTCATTAACAACCTGGGGCCGTATTCACAAAGAATTTTATCTTACCACTAGGAGTACTCCTAAATCGCACTAAAATATTTTAGCTAAGAGTTTTCTCTTAAAAGTTATTCACAACGCCTTTCAGACCTACTCTTAGTAAGGAAAAAGGACAACTCCTAAACTAAGAGTGAGTCTTCGTTGCTATGGATGACGTCAATTTTCACGCACGAGCTTCCTCACAATAATCATGATGATTGGTTGTTAGATGACAGGGCCATCATGCGGAACATAACACAGCAACAAATCATGGAATTACAACATCTAAATATGTCTGTGTCCTACACAAAATAATAATAATAAAAAAAGTAATATCATCGAAATGCATAGGCTATATAATGACATATTTGTGCAGGCCCCAGTGAAGTGTAATTCTAAAAAGGCAGAGAGAGAAAAGTCATGAATGAAATTATTCAAGGTAGCCTAAGGGCATGCAGTGTTCACTTATCGTGTCTTATGCGCGCTCAAGTTCAGCACGCAATACTGTATGTGCGCCCGTCTTTTCCAAGTCCGTCCGTATAGAGCAGTGCGCGTGACTAGAACCAACCGGAGCTGCAACCACCGGTCTGGGAGAATGCGGCGCGCCTTGCGTTTTAGGCGCTATATGTGAATGGTGCGCCCTAATTAAAACCTTAACTTGCCTAATAATGAAAAAACGACACTTGCATTAACACTGGTTAATTGACATTCGTTTAGCCTCACCGGACTATTTAAAGCAAGGACATGTTGCTCCTATTGAAGTAATGTAGCAATAGTTGAATGACGGTGGATTATGAACTCGCCAAAATGGAAAAGAAAGCCCAACTGGACGCAGGATCAGTTACTGCTGCTGGCCGGACAACTGTGAGAGGCGGTGGTGTCGCTACAATCCTTTGTGAATAGGTCTTAGTGATTTAGGAGTCCTCTCGACTTCTTTTAAGCTGTCCCAGACTTAGGTGCTACTTTTACGGCTAAGATGCTTTGTGAATTACTCTTAGTGAAAAAAATTATGAGTCCTAATGTTAGGAGTGACACGCCCATTATTTTTAGGAGTTGCTCCTAAATTCGCCAGTTAGGAGCTACTTTTAGCCTTAAAATTCTTTGTGAATACGGCCCCTGAATTCATCCACTGTATGGCATCGTGATATTCACGGTCCATCTGAACAGTAGTTCCAAAGATCTAGTGTGGAGACCATTGGAAACCGTAGTTCGCTTAGGTAGGTTAATTCTTTCATCTTTGTTTTAAATACCATAAAACAACAAACAGGTTCAGGCAGGCAGATGGGCAGAGGGTACACACCAAGGTAACATTCACAAGAACTGACAAATACTGAGGAGAAAGATACTAAATACAGATTCCATTGAACAATGATGAGTTGAACACAGGTGAAACAGATGATGAAGACAAAGAACAAGTGGGTAATTGAGGGAGTGAGTTCAGGTGTAGAGACAAGGAGGATTCTGGGAAGCGTAGTGCCAACGAAGAGAGCGTTGCAGACAATAGAGGGGAATGCGCGTGACGTCACCTCCGGCCGGAGTGCTGCAGTTTCTCACAGTGAGTGGCAAAAAGACTGAGCGGCTGTATGTTTTCAGCGTGAATGCCGCAAAAACAATCACAACACATATAAAGTGGGAAAGAGCTTTGCGATTGACTTTACAACTAGATTTGACAAAAAAATCGGAGGTATATTTTTACAGACTGCGATAGAAAGAGGAGCAAATGGATCGCTGCAATTCACAGAAACAACTGGACTCCAGTCAGCAAAAGGTGGATTTGCAGTTATCATTTGTGTCAATATGCTGAATTTAGCTGTAAAACCATACCCATATATTTTGTATTGTTATATATATATTAACAACTCATCAATTAAATATGTATCATTCCATATTCTGCATTATTGGATGTTTTTTTTTAATAAACACTGACTAAAAAAAAAACTATAAAGTTTTAGGGCTGGACGATATGATGATATATAGGCTATATATAACACTGATATAAGTAATCACCCAGATTTAAACCTATATTGTATTTATATAAAACATTCACAGGCAAATTTGCTTTATGTTTAGGTCTATATTGCTTTTATTTTCCCGGTGTCGAAATCAGGCAAACATAAATGTCAGGCAACACGATTCCTGGCTGCATGTCAATAATATCCATGGATCACGATCTTTAGTAAGTTGTAGGGAACACTATATTGAGTCCAACATTTAATTTAAATTGATAAAATTGTTCGTTTTAGTCGCATTTTCGCATTTTCCCCTATTAAATCCAGTCACGCAGCAGATCTTTTGCCACTCGGTCAGGCTGAGAGGGGGTTGTTCCGGCGGGAAAGTCACGTGAATGCATTCCCTCTATAGGCTTGTTCGACTTCATGCAGCTCTGCCCAGACTCGATCGGGGGCTGACTTGAAACAGTGCATGCCGGTTAGAAATTTTGTCTGACTTGACAGCCTGGTCTCATTGTTAACATCGTAGGTAGTTTACGTTTTTTTGCAAAGATAGAAAACATGCTTTTTCGTACGTTTGGATAGATGCTGAAACGATGTATCTGCAACATTTAAACGTAACATTATTACGTTTTTACAACTACAAAACGTTAACTATTTACGTATATTCTATATCATAAAGATATCTGTATAATTTTCCTTTTTACCCTTTTATAGATAAATGTAAGATCCCGTAACCCTAATCCCAAACCTAAACATACCCATTTTATACAGAATATAAAAAAGGATAAAACGTAATCGACAGTGTTGGAAAATGGCAGTTTCATTAACAATATGGCATTAAAATATATTTTGAGTCAACAATCCTTACTCCTACCCATAACAATTCTTAAAAACTACGTAAACTAACGTTACAATTATGAAGAAAAACATAACTAACAGACAAGTATAATCACAATAATGTATTTATTGTGAAAATGTCAAAACCGATCTCAAAAGCCGTTCACATGAAGATGTGTTGCAGTCGCAGTCCTCTCTGGCAGTATTGTAATAGTGTTCGTATGAAGTACAGAGCATAATTCAAATTAATAATCAATGAAAATGTTCATCCGGCTTCTGTGTTCGCACCATTTCAAAATGAACCAACCGTCACAGTCCTTTATGTCGCAATCTGTGATGAAGCAGGGAAGACGTATCGCTTCTCAAGGGCGCAATTTTTGAATTTGAATTCATCACCAGCACAGGATTTGACGTGTACGGTGGCTGCTGAGAATGGACACGAAGATCACGACTGGACAAAAGGCTGAATTAGGAGTTGTTTCTTGCAAACAACGTAGGCTATGGATTCTAAAGATTTGGATTACATCAAACTAATAAAATTGATGTCTTTTGTGAATTTATGTTGTGTTTTATAGGAGAAAGCGCTTTGTGTCTCACGGTAAATAAAATATATTACAAAATGGTTAAACGAGTAAAGTTAAAGAATGTATTTTTAAGGTTTTATAGTGTATTGTTTAGCACCATGCAGGGGAAATGAGCAAAATGTTAATATTTATGAGTATAATATCAATAAATGTGACTGAAAACTTAATAAGACAGTTGAAAGCAATAGAGTCAAAACATGATGCTACGATTTTAATATGCATAAATTGTAATACGTACAAATGTGTACATCGATGGATTTGTTCATACGTAAATAAATTAAGTTTTTGTGCTGTCAATACGTAAATATTTTTTCGTTTTAGTTCTGTAAATAAGTCAGTATTATAAGTTTCTGCGCATATAAAACGTAATTATATGTACTACACTTTACATACAAATATACATATTCTCATGACATCACAAGTATGCAATCACCACGTGAACGGTCACTACGGGAACCAGAAAGTGCAGCTCTTCCCCGTTTGCAGCTCTTCCCCTCCTGCACGCGGCTACTCTCGCTTATCGCTTACATCCAGCCGCAGCTGATGTTGAACACACCTAATGACTGTCACATTCAGACAACACGTGAGCTTAGAATTATAAGGTTCTATCTCCACTTTTGGTCGAAATTGAGTTTGACATAATCTGATCCATTAGGTGTTTATTAATGCCTGTGTGGTGTTATTTTTGTAAAAAAAAAAAAGAAAAAAAAGATTAATAGATAAAGCTATAATAGAAGATTATACTACTGTACATAACAGTTTTGCCAGCTGGGATGTAAAAACTTTGATGCTCAATATCTCAGAACTACCCTAAACGGAGATAGAACCTTATAATTCTAAGCTCACGAACAGTCATTAGTCATCCTGGTAGGTGTGACGATGATGATGGGAACGTGACACTCTGGGCCTTATTTTAACGAGATGAAACGCAATTATCAACTCGAAAACCTTTGATATTATACCGGAGGATAAATGACTCTTGCGCCCAACGCAAACTTAAAATGGGTTGGTCTGAAGTAGCTACATTACTCATAGGTTGTAACGTGCAATAAACCAAATCAGGGCGTCATCTCATATTCAGTGTTCGAGCTATACCGTGTTCTTTGGGGGAGCCCAATTTTTTATTTGGGGAGTCAAGCATGAGAGTCAAGCAGACCTATAACAACCCAGCCACAACTAGGGTTGTAACGGTATAATGCGTATGGCGGTTTATCGCGATATCCACATGTACGATTACTCACATCGTGCACATTTACTTATCCGTGTAAAAAAAAAATTAAACCAGATTTCACCTGCACTGCCGCATGCATACTTCTTTCAGCTTGACTGCTTACACTCCATACCTGTACAGGCGCTGAAAATGTCTGAGACAGAGGCTGCGAATCTCTCATCTTCGCGAAAAAATAAATAAAATCTGCAGTATGGGAATATTTTGGATATCCGAAAACGATACGTGGTGTTGTCCTTGAAGATGGATATCCAATTTGCAAGATATGTGGACAAAGAGTGGCTGCAAAAGCAGGAAACACGTCGAACATGTTCTTCCCATATTCAGGAACACCATCCCTCCATGAAGATAAAGGTTATTCATAACTTTTATAACTTAAGGCCATATTATTTCTGTCATGCTGAGGGAATCCCGGTTTGTCAAAAAGACGCACATCCCGTCTTTCTGTGTTACAATACAGATATGCCATGTAAAATGCACGATTTAAAAGATAGATGGATGAATAAATCAAAATATAGCTGCAGTAGCCTAAATCAAATCACGATGTGCGTGTCTGTGAATATACAACGCAAAAAGACTCGTGTGCAAGCCCCTTCTATATTCAGCGCGTCTCTGTATGAATGAGCAGCGCCGTTTCGATAGATCTAAGTACACTCTTAAGTACGCATGACGCAGATGGTTTTTAAAGCTGTCTCACCCACTATGTGAAGACTGTGAACACATGAACATATACAGAGAGCACTTAATGTGCACTTTATAATTGTTTTTTAAAAGACTAATCATCAAATACACTGACTGAAACTCATAGGTGTTCAGTACAACCTGTAAAAAAAAGTTTGGTTTAGTCTATGACTAAAATAATGACTAAAATATATTACTATTGTGTATAATTTTTTTGTCCATGTTTTAATTTAGTAAACCTCTCTTGTGTAGACAAACTAAAGTTGTTACATTGTATCTGATTGCATTTTCAAAAATACATTTGTATTCAATACACAGAATCCAGACCAGTTATTTCAGACAACCCCAGAATTTCTGAGGAAATAAATATACATTTCATAAAGACTCTATTAAAAAACTTCTTACAATAAACCATGTTTCAACCAAAAAACATATCTTTTTTATTAATTTAAGGGCCATTGTAGCTGATGATGATTATAATAATGATAGTTTAATATCGTATACCGGTGAAACCGTGAAACACGTGATATTTTCTGAGACGATTCTCATACCGTGAAAATCTCATACCGTTACAACCCTAGCCACAACACATAATTGGGAATAACGTGCCTTACCTTAAAACAGAATGGATTTCAAAGACTTGCGCAGATCAATGGCCTCCAACGTTTATATTTTTTCTACGAATCTTTGAGTTAACATGCAATAAACATGATTGGAATTTGCACTGCAGCGCCACCATACCTTGATGCTCATGACAATAATAGCATGTATATTTAACTTTATTGAAGTGAATTAGGTTTAAATTTAGGCAAAATAAAACTTTGTGAATATATTTTAAGACCCCAAAATTTCACGAATCACGTTTTCAGGGGAGCCCATGCCATATTAAGGGGAGCCGAGTCCCCTAGTCCCCGTAGTCGCACCCTGCTCATATTTCCTTTAAGAGCAGGCACGCTTGTTCCATGGCAGATTGCTATTATAGTGGATTTGCCAGGCGCACACTAGGAGCGGTTCACAACCGGATCAGACCAGACCGCTCGTCATCAGCTATGAAAGAGCAGAGACGTGACATTGAATGGGGATGGGAGAAGCCTACCCAAATTAGCTTCGGTTAAACAGGCGTATAATAATTTTGGGTAAAAGTGTAAGCTAGATTTATATGAAGGTAAAAGAGTAGCAATACTTGAGAGCACGTATATGTGAATTTGAGAACCTGTACAATAAAATATCGTATGTGAACGCAAACATTCGGACTCACGGCTTCCGATGTGAAAACCTGTAAAGTAAAAATGTTCTGAATCTGAAGCTGACAAGTAGTCACAAATGTGTAAAATGCCAGTCACAAAGATACAACGACAGACACAAACTTGCAATACAAATTTGCACTTCTTCTAACATACAAATTCGCAGTACAACCTCAAATTGGCACTTGCAACTTCTCAAATCTATCACTGCAAGTTCAAATTTTGCGCCTTGACTTTTGCTACTCTTTTCACGATATATGAGATCCAAAACTAACTTGTGCACGTGCGAGAGCGTGGGTGTTAAAAGGAGCCGTTTTATTGGTTGGCGCCAAGCCAATGAAATGGGAATTCTATTGAACGCGATGATGTCACTGAAACCTGCCACCTCGTGGATGTTCTGAAACGCTAACATGGCTTAATGTGATGTCATCGACCAGGAAACTATAGAGCACCCCAAACACACAATCGCGTCAGCTTCTGATAAGACTGAAGCAAGTGCATGCTGGGAGTATGGAATAGACAAGCAGCGTCTCGTTCCCTTCAGGGAACGAAGGTTACACACGTAACCAGAGACGTTCCCTATCAAATTGCACGTTTTCTTCCGTATAATACCAACACCGCCATATGAGCAAGTGTCCGTTCGTGTGAAGTCAGAGAGCACATTCGGACCTAACATTCGTCAGAGTAAAATGCTGCAAATATTTTTTTTTTTCTCGAAAGGCGATATACATCTTTACAAATCTTCTCTTGCACATCCAAATTTTATTTAAACTTGCGATCCTTATGTACAATTTCACAAACCTTATCCTGCATATGCAGCATAATAACGATTCTTTATGGCTTAATAATCCCTTCATAATATGCATGTTATTGTACCTGTTACCAAACAAAAAATTTAAAATTTATAAGTATACCAGCACTTCAGATTTGTGAGTAACAAGTGAGAAGACTGCTTATATTTCTCTCCCTTCCCACACAGATTGATTGACCCAGACCACCTTGGAAACCCGGCAACCGCCTCGTCAGATTAACTCTGAGCTTAAAGTTGCAGGTCTCTAAACAATGCAACCATGCATACAGTGTCATGCTCAAATATTTGCTCCCAGATTCCCTCTTCAATGCTTTTAAATGTATACATTAAATAAAAGGAAACTGATAAACCAAGGAGCATAGTATTTAAATAATTATTTTATTTATTTCCAGGTACATACCAATTAGGCAATTACCCATATATCCCTTGGGAAAAGTAATCACACCCACTTGAAAAAAAGAAAGAAATCAACAACATTTTAGCTGGAACTCCAAAACAGCTGAGAAAAAAGCAGTTGTTCAGAGAAACCAGTTTGGTTTCAAAGCCATTTCTAAGGTTTTTGGAATAAACAAGGCAGCAACCATACTGGACCATTCTCATCCATCCCTCCAGTGCCACTGATGTCTACTTTGTAATCACGAGCCCACAATGGGTTATGAATATATATTGGTTGTGATGGACTTTGCAAAAGAGTATCAAGATGTTATCGCCATCATCAGAAGAAGAAGAAAAAAAAACCCCTGCAACAATGGTTTCAATTTTTTGGATGCTAAGAATCCATGATGACCTTTCTAAAATATAAAGTGTAAACAAAATAATCATCTTTTACATTGCCATTATAAAAGTCGTTTTACTGCATTTTACTGGCTTTACAACTACCTGAATTGCCACAAACCATGAGAAATAGCTGTTCAAAGCACAACACATAGCTGCATGCTAATAATGAAACAACACAAACATGCTCTAAGTACAGTCATACAGTGTTAAAACTAGCTCCCTAATAACTACACATCTTGCATCTTGGCAGGGACTATTCATGGCAGGTAAAGAGGTGGGATCTATGACCATTTGAGGCCACTAGTTTGACGGTGCAAGCATTGTCAAATTATTTTTAAGGGCACACTATACAAGATTTGAACCTTAATAACAGCTTTAAAGTTGTTTCGGTGGTAAACAAAGCCATAGTAGCGTGAATCATCCTTGTAGTAAACAATAGGGTAATCCATCGACCGGAAGCCTCGTGGGAGCTGCCATTTTTTTGCAGAACTTCGCTTGCGTTAGCATTTCCATTGACTCCTATTCATTTTGGCGTCAGTTTGACAGCGAATAACTTTACATCTGAGGCATTTGAAGACCCCATTTGTCCATTATTTGTTTCTAAAGAAACACGACAATGTATAAAATGCTCTATTACCTTTCAGCTTATGTTATGGCCCCGTTAAAGCAGTGTTTTTGTAAAAGTAGGCTAACGATTGCGTCATAACCACGTGACTTTTTCCGGCGCCGCCGGAAAAACAAGCAATGCAAGTTTGAGAGCGGCACCCCTTACAAATCTCACGAGAATCACGAAATGCTTTACGGCAACGACGTCACACACATCAACAACAACAACATATGAAGCCACTTACGCGCATCCAAGAAAACTCGGTCAGACTCAGAAATGTCAAGAAAAGAAAGAGAATTGGACCGGGCTAGAAACCGGACAAGAGTCCCACTCTGTCAGGCTTTCTCTGGTTGGCCCGAGCTTAAAAGCAACACTGGATGCAACAGCGATGCTGACCTGGTGATCTTGTTGATGGGCTTGTAAGTAAATCTCTTATTTGTAAACTTGTTTGCGTTCTAGGTTGTATGTTGCTGCGCTGGCTTGTGGTATGTCATTTTTTACGGTGCTGTTCATTCATCCATTATTGATAATTAGACCAGTTCAATCATTCCCACATGTCTAGCTAGCTTTCGATTACCAGAGCTGTAAGCAGACTTCCTAACAAACAGTCAGTTCTCTTAGTTTTTTTTTTTTATGTTTTATTGCTTAGCTTGGCACAATGGCTAGTTTGCCAGCTGAACTCAGGTGTTGTGATGTGTATTTATCATGTAACGGTAGTCCTGTGTCTGGTTTGAATTTCTTATGGTGTGCCTACTGTGCTTATACAAACTTTAGTTGACTAACACTGCACTTCCCGACTGTAACTTTACTTCAAATTGTGTTGATTATGAGTCAATTCAATCTTGACACTGCTGATGTTGATTCCTTCGATTATCATGAGGACATAGTCAATATCTCACATAATTATTAGGACATATAAGCCTTGAGGTTGTAAATAGTGTAATTGAACACTATTTGCTAACTATAATGATAAATTGTAATAATCATGTCCAATGAATTCATAACGGCCAATGTTTTGAAATAATGCGACATACATTTAACTTTATTAATGTCATCTGACATTTTGTAATGTTTACATATGAAGATTGAAAATCTCTTAATTTAATGTTGTTTTTAGTACTATTATTTGGGGAAAACAAAGAATAATTTTAAAATCTACAACATTACAATCAAAAAATACAAATGAAATTATACAGTAGTCCTACACTATAGGCTATTTACTTGTGATTTAGCAGAAATCATGTAAAAACGTTATAAGCGAACAAACACGAATAGTAAACTTTATTATTATAAAGTAGTTTAACACTTGACATAGTTATTATTAACCTATTACCATCATCAGTAGTTCAGAAGACTATGCAGTAACAGGGGAGTTACTGCATAGTAGCGGTTATTGACGACAGTGCAAGCACACCACAGCGGCTCTCAGGAGTCGCTGTTGCACACAAACAGCAGAGCTGCATAGTGTGCCTTTAAGACAATTTGCTCTCACCTTGCATGACTTCTCAGCTGAGTACCTAGGCATGGTTGACATCGAGGAACAATCAGAGGGAAACTCAAGAGAGATGATCAAAAATCAGCTTGAAGACCCCTAACCACTGGTCCTGTTGGTTGATGCATTTAATTGTCTATCAAGACTTTGCAACAGCCTAGCGAGATGATGTAAACATCCATTATGAGAGCATCTGAAAAGAGTTCAGAACATGCACAAAGAATTGCTTGAAGAAGCAAGGTCTGAGGTTATAGGGAACATGTTACCCTGGCTTTCAGATCAGATGTAGCATAATAAAGCTGCAGGAAGAGGGTGGAAGGGGTCAAGTCCTTTTCCAAACCAAATACAAATAGGTAGGTACAGTACATGCTTTCCAGGTTATTACAGGTTTTCCATGCCCCGTACTTTCTCTCCAGTGTACTCTCTAACCTGACAAGGAAAGAGCAGTCAAGAAACATTTTAGAGCCTGAGAAAGAAGAAGCTCTCATAAAAGGTCCATTTTTGCATAATGAAAGTATAATATTGTCTATGAACTATTACCTTGGTCACACAGCAGCAGAGGGCTAGAGAAAAATATAGGATGTATAAACAGAAAGATACCAGAGGAATGTCGTATGTATCATCTCAATTAGTCCCATTAGAGTGTTGGTAGAGTATTGGTAGACTGATAGGGTTATGGATAGAATGAGTTTACATGTAGTTACATATAGTCATTAGAAAGTCTGTTGGAGGAGTATCAAAATAAAGTTTAGCAGATATTAAGCAGACAGTCTATTATACTCGATAGTAAACAGAATATTCAAAAGGCACCATCAAAATAAACCGTTACCCTTTATTTTTTTTTTTAGTTATGACAATTCTGAATCAAATAACGTTCAACCAATAATCTACTGATTTCAAGGAATTTAATAATTTGTAGCATAAACATAATTTTTAAGTTGATTACTCCAACTACTTGAGTTCCATTGAGTCCGAAAATTCGTATCCAAAATTTTCGCACAGTTAAAAAGAAAATAATTATTCGATCTCACGCTATGTCAATCACGCTTGCATACCACCTCCAAAACTTTCGTCCGTCATAAAAAAATTTGGATCGAGGTTCGATTTTCTGCGTTTTTCGCATCCACAGCCTGCATTTTGAGAGGTTTTTTGACAATTCAGGGCCGGAGCGGAGCTCGTCCATCATTGCACATATGCGCAGTGCTTTCAGTTTCAGTTTTCAATTTGATCAAGTGTTTATGTTCTCTTCTCTCGACTGGATTATGAAAGGAATAACCTCCCCTTTCAATCAGATTGAAATTTCGAATCGATTAATGTGTGATTTAGCAGCCAATTTGATAACTAATGTATTATGTGGGTACAATATATAACCTGTAGCCTATACAGATGTTCTGTCTGCCCAGCGCTTCTACTGGGCCGTGCGCGTGTGTGTGTGTCCATACCTTAGATATACTGACAGTCTCTGTTCAGAATTGATTGGTTCACGGAAATTGGTGGTCTTGTTTTTAAAATGTGGCTCCAGAATCACAAGCAAAGCATCAAACTGTTCCACTGACATTCTGAGGTATATTTTGAATCGCTCGGGATAAATTCGCAACTCCTTGATAAGGAGGTGCTTCCTCTCTGCGCAATTTCAGGATTATTTTCTCTTTCTTCTCTTTTCAATAAGAGAGGACAACAAAATCGTATTCACTGCTTGACGAATCCATTCTGTATTTTTGCGTTTTTCCCGCAAAGGTTTAATAACCTCATCGGACTCAGTGTGCAAGGTTTTTGTGCGTGACAAATTTTTAGGCTGACCAACATGAAAAAACGCATATGAAAGTTTTCGTACTCAGGCCACGTTTACACAAAGCCGGGTATTTAGCAAAACGAATATTTTCCGCCTCTCCGTTTTCAAAAATAACATCGTTTACACACCTGCATAAATATGCCTTTGAGCGCCATCATAACTGTGCCAAACCTATTGGCGGCAGTGTAGGGGATAAGGATAAAGCCATGCAAGCCAATCAGAATCCTGGAATTGACAGCGAGAACCTAAAACGCTGTTTCTCCCAGTTTACACGGCAACACAAAACTGACGTTTCAGAAATCTCCACTTTGGCTGGAGTTTTTAGAAATAATCATTTTCAGTGATAAAAGCGGCGTTTCGTGTACATGAGAGGGCAAAACGCAGAGAAATATCTGCGTTTTCCCATCGTGTAAACGGGGCCTCAGTGTGCAAGATTCACTTATCTGTAGTTTCACTTTCATGGACTTTCAGTTTGTTGTCAACAGTCAAACGTTTCTTTGTCTTTGTTTCCCGCCACTCATCTGTTCCCATGGACACTAATCTTCCACCACAGCAGCACATCATTTAGTTCCTCTGTGTTCCGTCTTAAGTTGTTGGTTATTGTTTGTGTGTATGTTACACATGCTGTTACATTTGCTACCTTCTAGCTTAATAAAGCCTTGTTTATGTTTTATAAGCTTATGTCGTCCATCGTCATCATCTTCATTCTTGTGAGAGAATAACTAACCAAATGCATTATGCAGCCAAATTCGCTGCGATTGCGGTTTGTTTTTACTGGAAACTTTTGTCTTCTTGCCATCACCAGCCCCTTCGATGACTAGACCCTGAAATCATTGTTCTCGAATTAGGAGTGAATTACCATCAATCCATAGACCTCCCAGACACCTCTGAACTAAACTGGAGGGACGCCCGTCTACCCCCGGTCCAGAAGACAGCCGGACCCAGAGCCTGTTTCACCACCTGCGACCACAGAGGAATCATGTGAGTTCCGCAGACCACCTACCGCGATGTGTCAGCCAGCACCCGAGTATAAGAGGCCAGTGCGGACCCTCGCCCAGAAGAGGAGCCCCCAATGAGTCTGACATCTGTGGCTGCGTGTTTACAGGTTGAAAAGAGAATAAGGACTGGCTGATGCACTTCAAGTGGAGGTGTCATCTCCCACCCTACTGTTTTATTCATTTAACAGCACTATGGACTTTTTTCTGTTTCATCAGAACCTTCATCATTGTTTCTAAACAGCACAGACACCTTCAACCCTGTCTAGCCTTCATCTGCCACCATCATCGCCCCATTCCTCGAGCCTCACCTCTGCTGTAGGGTTTGCAGCCCTTCACAATCTCCTGTAATGCCAAGCAGTCACTTTAAGTCTCAGTTCATTCAACCACCATCAGCGCCTGAGTGGATAGATGCAGAGGCTCCGCCTCCGGCATCAGAGCGACCCCATCGTGGGCTGTCGTCTCTGGGATCTGGATCTGTGCCACCCTTCATGATCACCGCCAGGGTCTCGTCCTCCATATTGCACTATCCCCTCATCATCTCCTGTCTTCCCTATGTCTACACCTCTGCCACCTCCACCTGCGGGTTCTGGAGCGGGAGGGGCATTCTGGACCCACTCATGTTTGGTTTCACTTTCATGGACTTTCACACTTGGTGCGATTGCCTGTTCCGAACCCGAGTTCGATTGCTCCCCCCTCCCCCTGCCCCCGATGGTCTGTGTTCACATTATATATTTGTATCCGAACCGCGGTATGCTTGCCTCATCAAGCTGCAGCTGGCGGCGTAATCATGTTGCTTGGTAACCACTATGAAAAGGCATCAAAATGGATAGAATAGCTCGCTTCACATTTGTTCTTTTTTAACCTTTGGTTTTGTTTTCAAAGAAAAGAATAATAGAAACAAAATGTATTATCCTTTTTACCCGTTATTATGCTGTTTTATTAATTTAAATTTCGATTTTATTTATTTAAATTTCGTTGCTATATGTTTTATTTATTTAAATTTCGTTGCTAGGTTTTATTTATTTAATTTTTGATTTTATTTATTTAAATTTCGTTGCTATATGTTTTATTTATTTAAATTTCGTTGCTATGTTTTATTTAATTAAATTTCGTTGCTATGTTTTATTTAAATTTCGTTGCTGTTTTATTCGTTTAAATTTCATTTTTATTTATTTAAATTTTGTTGCTATGTTTTATTTATTTAAATTTCGTTGCTTTGTTTTATTTAAATTTCGTTGCTGTTTTATTCATTTAAATTTCGTTTTTATTTATTTAAATTTCGTTGCTTTGTTTTATTTAAATTTCGTTGCTATGTTTTATTCATTTAAATTTTGTTTTTATTTATTTAAATTTCGTTGCTATGTTTTATTCATTTAAATTTAAGTTTAAGTTATATCACTAGTGCAGCACTGTCCATTCTCAGAGCATATAATCCCTGCTCGCGTGAGGCGCGTGCGCCGCTTTTAACAGACCTGTACGTGTCTGTTTTGCAATATGTCACAACACAGTCTAATGAAGATGCGTATCTATACCACGAGTGTCATTTCTCGTGGCATTTATACGCCAAAAATGGTTTTTGCGTGTATATGGTACGCACTAAAAACCCTGGGTTAGGTTTAGGGGGGAGGGGGTGGGAAGTTCGTGCATATTATACACCAAAAAGTGCGTATCATATGTACGCGAAAGTCGCGTGCCATAAACACGCAAAAACTTTTTTTGGCGTATAAATGCCACGAGAAATGACATTCGTGCCATAGATGCTAACTTTCATGAGATCGGGCTCGTCAGTTCTCGGAGCATAAACTCTGCTCGAGTGAGGCACGCGCTTCCTGCTCGCGCTGTTGTGTAGTTTATTCAAAGTTTATTCATTCTGAACATGTCGCGTCTTCGACTGTCTCTATATTGCACCAAATACGACACTACTCCCTTGTGAAGTATTCGGACCAGCCCTGGAAAAGATACAGAAACACACTTGCGTCTGTCTGTCGGAAAAATGATTCAACCACATTATATGTCATCAATCGCGGTTCACTTCCGCGGTTTGGTTCGTTGCGTTCATATCAGCAGCGAACCGTACTGGAGTTCACATGAACCGTACCCCAGACCACCTTTTCAAGCGGACCCGAGTACGGTTCGCTGGTGCGCACCCGAAGTTCGGAAGACAGCGTTCACATCATCCAACGAACCGAACTCGGGTGCGCACCAAAAGTGCTAGTGTGAAAGCCTCCTAAGTTTGTTTTCATCAGTCACGTTTCTGTCTTTGTTACCAACCACTCATCTTTTCCAATGGACTCTAATCTTCCACCCCAGCTGCACATCATTTAGTTTGTTACCTCTGTGCATTAAGTTCCTCTGTATTCAGTTTTTATTAATCGATTATTGTTTGTGTGTGCATGTTAAAATGTCACAATTTGCTACCTTCTAGTTTAATAAAACCTTGTTTATGTTTTATAATATTGTTGTCAATCTTCATAATCTTCATCCTTGTGACATGAACCAATTTATATATAATATAATACAATATATCGCATATATTATCTAAAGCTGTCATAGCCAGCCCAATCTCACAGGAATTGATACGAATTTTACGAGGCGGCTAATTTGTAACAATTCATACGACCTCACTCGTACGAATTAGAACGATTTTGCTAAATCGTACATATTTTATAAATTGGCCAATTTGTATGAATTCGTACGAATGATCTACCTCGTACCCCGCCCCTAAACCTACCCATCACGTGGGTTTAGATAAATCGTACAAATTCGTACAAGGAAGTCGTACGAATTAGTACAAATTAGCCACTTTTTATTCATTCGAATTTGAATACGAATTGGTCGTGAGATAGGGCAGGTCACAGCACATGCTTAATGTTACTTATTTGACATTAAATTCTAGTAAGATTACACAATATTAAGTTGTGATCAACGTTAATATGTCAACAGAATTCAACAAAATAATGGTTGCAACTTCAAAATTGTAAACTAATTTATTTACTTAGGCTACTATACTTTTTCTGTCGGCTAATCAATTTGGATTTGTGCTAATACATTTTTTAGGCCACTAGCATCAGTACTAACACACCAAAAAAAAAGGCTTACAAGCCTATATGCTGCAACACCATGGCAACACACAACAATACAAAACAACATGGGTTACATGTAGGAGAACAAATGACAGCTGAAAGTGTTATCGAGCCTTAAGCACACAATACAGAAATAATGTCATAGTTCCGTAACAAGCAGAGAAAGCTGCTAATGTTTCCCTTTTTAACCCAGTTATCTTTTGACTGCTCTAATATCCTTGTTTTAAGAAGTTTTGTCTTTGCTTGCACACAAACACACACAAAAATGTCTATAAAGACATGCTAAGTATCAGATTTGGATAACTAAGTAAATCCAATTAAATGTTGGTCAAGTTGCTCATTTCCAATAAGCTCTTGATATTGCATTTTAGAATGGCAATTATGCAATCATATTTGCTCCACAGGATATTGCAAGAGATAAGATGAAGGTGTGGTTTCTATTATTAGTGACTAGCTGCATAATTTCTCTGTGAAAAGAGATGTCATTTGAGAGCAGTGCCACCAGGCTCTGGTTTACTATTGTACAACAAATTTGAGTTTTGATTAAAAAAAAAATAATAATAAGAGGAGAATATATAAAAATGTATTGTTGTATACGCTCTGATTCCCAAAAAAAATGCCTGAAATTCCTTATTCTTTGATCCTCGTATACACTCGAAGGATTCCTTGATATACTTGGACAAGGGTTTCTGTCAATGATACTACAAGAGTATCATGAACCTTTCCCTGCAAAGTGGACATCTTGTGAAGAACAAGGAGGTATTGCAAGAATGAGTGGTCCTCAGAAGAGCCAAAATATCAGGCTGGACCATGTCTATCTAACAAGACAATGACTGGGGCCAATTAGGGCAGCATGAGGGCTTTGGAAATAACAAGATTCCTGGGCCTGAAGAAGTGGAAGTATCCTTGAAGTAAAAACCTATCAGACATCTCTTCTCTGAGTTGGAGGGCAAGCTCAAATATAGGATCATTCTCGCTCGCAGACTAAATCAGATTTCCCTCGGTGTGAACATGAATTGAAAAAAAGGTGCTACCTGGCTTAAAGTTCACTCTGATTGATGTAGTGTGTATATGAGATGCTAGCCACGTTCACATGTGATAATTCCAATTGCAGTAAAATTTCCTGTCCCACTAAATGTACCACATCTGTATGAAGTATGCTTTCAAACTGTGATGTCCTTTGACAGAAATACAATCGGATACCTTTTTGTGAACTTGATGAAGAAAATAGCAAATAATTGCACAGCAGCAAAGGCATCTTTAAACTGAGGGCACATTGGGACATGACATGCAGCAGCAGACACTTCTAGCCTAGAATCTATATCTTTATTAAAATGAGAGCAATGAAGTTTAAAAATGATGTGCTCATGTCCTGTATAGAGAAAAAAAAAACAGAAAAAAAAACTATTTTTGTCAGAACGTCCTAACTTCACGCATAAAACCGTTAACCTCATGGCTTTATTCGCAAATAACAAGATGGAATATTTCTGGATGTGTTTTGCAGACATTTCAAAAACATGTAAGGTTTGTAGTGTTGTCACGATACTAGAATTTCTAACTTCAATACGATACCTTGAAATATTGAATATTCAATACCATTTTCGATACTACCGGAGAAAAAACTGCCATAATATTAAGGGGGAAGTTTTTTTTTTTAATTTAAAGCTAAATATAACAAGTCTAGAACATGACAATGAGGTACATTTTACATGAACAAAAATGTCCTGAGTTCTATTTGTTAATATTTTTTAATTTTACCAGAGCTAACACTATCTGTTGTATTTTTATTACTGTTATCAAAAATTCTAATCTAAGATTCCTCAGTCAGATTATGTTAACTTTAAGAAAACGGCGAAAAAAACTAGACAACACAGATTCATATCAACAACAATATTAGGCAATCTTGGTTAATGTTTCAGAAAAGTTCAAATGAAAAGAGTTACGTGTTTCCTTTAGGATTTTAATTACCAGTGTGGAGGTCTGTCCAAACAACAAACACCCCTGATGCTGAGCATATATGCTGCTAAAAGGTAACTTTACCACTGGAGCCTGTTCCTTAAGTATGTTTTCATTCTCCGACATGCCTGCTCGCGGTGTGTTTCCTCGCTCGCGGTGTGTGGCGCGCATCCGCGCTACTCTCCGAGATGCCTGCTCGCGGTTTGTTGTTAATGCGTGTCCGCGTTATTCTCCGACTTGCTCGCTCGCGGAGTGTTGCGCGCGTCCGCGCTACTCTCCGAGATGCCTGCTCGCGATGTGTTTCCTCGCTCGCGGTGTGTGGCGTGCATCCGCGCTACTCTCCGAGATGTCTGCTCGCGGTGTTTTTAATGCGTGTCCGCTCTATTCTCCTACATTAACTTAACTTTTGCTATTTAACCAGAGACAAATGAGACGCGTCACGTGTAGTGTTTGTCAACGCGCCTTGGAGAGAAGTGAAAGTGACCGCACGGCTAGTATCGATACTTCGGGAAATTAGTATTGGTATCGTTCAGATATTTCAGGTATCGATATTTATCGAAATATCGATATTTTTGACAACACTAAAGGTTTGTACAGCAAACATAAAAAAGTACATGTTTTTATTATTTATTTAAACACGTACATGTGTTCACGTTAGGGCTGAACGATTAATTGAATACGGTATGCAAATATGCATTAAACTTGTATGTCCAATTGTATGTAAGTGTGATACACTTACGTACAATACTCTAATTGTATTTAAGTGTGAACTTGTGAGCTACCCAGCCCGTTCTCATCCCAAGGCGTTATATACTGACACTTTTGACATTTCGTCTACATCCAATGCACATGGCACCCTTTAGCGTCAATATGAGACGCAGATATATATGGGCCAGAAGGCGCCTCCTAGTGGTCTAACCCTAAACCTACCCCAGACCTAAACCTACCATAACCGAACAAAGCTCTGTGCGTGTTATAATTTAGTTCAAAAGTGTCATCCTAGGGCGTCATATAGTGACACTTTTGAAATTTCCAATGCACATGGCACCCTTTAGCGTCAATATGTGTTACAAAGGCCTTCCACAACATTGTATCTTCAGTAGACTTCAGGAGCTCATTCAGTGGAAGATTGGTAATGCCCCATGCATTCTCATCCTTTAGCGTCATATAGAATGCTGTATGACAAAACGGCGCTATACTACGCACATGGCACCCGTTATCATTACTATAACGCGCTGTGATGGGTACTGTAGGTTTAGGTGTGGGGTAGGGTTGGGTAGTCTCATATTACGCTAAATGATTTATGACGCAGTGGGTTCACGTGTTATATTAACGATAAAGGGTGACATGTGCGTAGAATAACGCGATTGTCATATAGCGTTCTATGTGACACTAAATGATGAGAATGGGTTGTAATGCCTCTGTGTTTAGAATTTCACAATTTAGAAAGGTTTTTATTCCGAATGCAGTTAGGTTGCTTAATGAAATTGTGTCATTTCTTGTAGTGATTATGAGTTTCCCCTTACAGGGTATTAATAAAGTTTTCTTACTTTACTCACTTACTTACCTGGTGTTTTACGTAAAACTCCAATTTGTAACTTTAGTGGGCACAAGAGGGCGCCGTTTCCAACAATAACAAAGGCGAATGTGTGTGACGCATTAACAAGCTGAATGATGGGACTTGCTGTCAAGCTGATGGATCTAATAATGTTTAAGGATTAGTGAAAACACTCATGTTTTTTAACATTACAGTGCTATGAAGCAGGTCGCGATTGCTAATAAGATACATATCACACGCGAAGCCCGCGGAGATAAAGGAATAAGGAAATTTCATCCTATTGAACTACACGCAAGTGCTGGATTACTCACACAGGTCAGTTTATTAGATGAATTAATCTTGTGAGGGAAACGCAGCGCTGTTCCACTTGGTATAACGTTACACTATCACACTAAACGGCATTTAAATGTGTGTTGAAAGTTATAATGTTATTCTACGTGTTACTGTAGTTCGTCTGCTATACAAAACTAGCAGCTAGATCAACATAAGAATAACATACTGACCATATTCTAACATTTCATCATGTCAAGCTAACGTTATAACATTGATTTGTTTTATGTACTTTTGCTCACCTGTCTAATAAAGCTGTGAAGTCGTGACTCGTGAAGTTCTGTCAAGTCCAAATTAGTCATGGACGCTAGCTCTCTGTCGAGTGGAAGTCAGTCTCGGACGCTAGCTCTCGGCATCTCAGAAACATCACGCTGATATTGATCCTCATTCTAGTTCTCCTTGTTTTTCCCAAAGTTTGCTTGCTTGCCATGGTCTATGATTGAACGAAACAAGAACTGGGTGCCGCTAAACGTTACTCACTATGCAGTTGTCCGCGTCTGTCGCCATGGTTACGTCATGGCTATGGCAATACGAGCAGAAACGAGGATAGCCGAGGGTAGCCGAGGATAGCGCGGATATTGCGTCATTTACAGGCAACATTTTTTTCCGGGACGGCCACTTATTTAAAATTGTAATTTCTCTGAAATAAAAGAACTTTGGAGACTTTCGGGATATTTTAAGTACACAACTGCAGGAAATATATCACACTGTGCAAGTGATTTTTGGATATTTTATTACAAAATCCTTACATATTGGAGCTTTAATCTTTCCAAGATTGAAATTTGAACAAATGCTCCAATCCCGAGAATTTTCTGTTTCTTTGGTCAGTGCACCCCACCACCTACACAATGGTTGTCTATGTGCACTGGAACAATCGTTCGTAAAACGCATTAAGCTTTAGTTTACAAAGACGTGAAACTCAACGAGTGGTCTGGGGTGTTTACTGATATGCTCACACAAAAATTGCAGCAAAAGATGCTTTCCAACAGGTTTTATCGTAGTTTTTCGTAGTCAAGTCAATGGAGTCAGACAAAAACTATGATAAAACCTGTTGGAAAGCTATCTTTTGCAGCGATTTTTGTGTGAGCCATTTGTGTGAGCATGTGTCCAAATTTCAATCACAAAAATTTTGCACACAAAGTATTCTCGTCGCTTGATAAATTTAAGGTTGCGCCACTGTAGTCACTTGGACTATTTTAACGATGTCTTTACTAACTTTCTGGGCTGGTAGATGCAATTACCAAGCAGCCTATAAAGGAGTGAGATAGCTCTCAGACTTCATCAAAAATATCTTAATTTGTGTTCTGAAGATGAATGAGTAATTACAGACAGAATTGTATTTTTGGGGTGAACTATTTCAGCAGGCAGTCTATCAATACTCTAATGACTGATAATTGACGTAGTTGCAGAATTAATTATATTTACAGAATTTAGAAAGTGTTAAAAAATTAAACAGCGGCAAGATCATGGGTTTGATTAAGGATTGAAATACTTAATTTATTAGGAGTCAAAACAGTGTGTGATGTGTTTGTGTGAAATACAGGTGCGATTCTCGCTTTTGTATTGACATGTTTGCAAAGTGCTTGCTTCTAGCTCCTCCAGTGTTTAGTTAAGGATGTGCGGCGGTAAGCTGATAAAACACGGGTCTTCACCCAGAGGGGCCTTGTGTATTTCCACATGCAATTAAAGTCTTTGTGCATGGAAAAGCAGTGGAGCCATATGGGTAACTATAATTGATTCTTATTTTTTTTTTTGTAATTTGTAGGAATAAGCAGCTGCAGCTCAGATCATATTTGTTGATGACACTCCAGATAACTGTACTTGCAAGTAGATTATAGTAAACATGACTCAATCTTGTTATGTACGCAGTAATATCCTCTTACCAGAAAGACTCTGATGCCTTTAGCATCATTTGATTCACATAAAGACTGAGCCGTATTAAGCTAAGAAGAACTACAAAGAGGATAACGGCACCCACCTCTGCAATTAAAAACAGATTACGGAGACTTTGAAAGACTCTGCAGAGGTAAAGCCTACAGACAACAGGTGATTGTTAGACAGCGATCGCTTAACGATAGAGGATGTAAATGGAAAAAAAGAGAGATTTTTGTGTTTATGTGTTTCTGTTTGAGAGGTGCAGTTTAACACCAGAATTCAATCTACCTTTTATTCCTGCTGGTTCCTGACAAGACGTGTAAAGTTCTGTAGACTGAGGAGAAATTAGACTGTCAAACAAAACAAGTCAGCCATGTGACTGTACTCAAACCCAACCTCACACTGATTTGTTTCTTCTTGATCTCAAAGATGCAAGTAGAAGAATCATTCACCTTTCCTTCAATCAAGTTACCTAGCTTGCTGGAAGAACAAACGACGAAATTCTTTAGCAGGAAAGCGATGAAATGTGTTGAGCTGAAGTGATAGTCAACACAAGCAGATGCACGAACGCATTATCTGCTCGCTTTGACGCAATGAACGAGACATTTAGTCTTCAGCAATAACGTTAACCTTCTCACAATGATACTAATTAATAACATGGAACACACATTTCCTGATAGTCTTAATGGTAATTATCACATGAGTCTATCACAGAAATGTCACAGACAGAGAGATGGCAAAAGAGTGAAAATGGTACTTGACAGTGTAATTATTCAGTGCACTTTCGAGTGCCCTAAAAGCATTAAATCGCTGTGAGGAAAGTCAGATAATCTTAATGTGCTTTGTTTAAACTATTTTTCGATGCAGTATTGCTGTACATAATGTCAAGTTAAATGCTAAACTGATGATCTAGAGGTTGGCAGTCTTGTTGAGACTTTAAGCCAAACTTCTGTATTGAGTGAATTTTAATTATCCACGTATAGACTAGCCTGAGGGCAGTGCGATGTCTTTTGTTGTTTCAGGTCAAGCTGAGGTTTTACCTATTCATTCACCTGCTGTGGCCCATATAAACAGTAACAGCATTTATATTCTGCACCTGACTCAGTCAAGCCCAGCGTATTCATTTAAACCATTTGACACATGACCCTCACATTGTCTGCCTTATTATTGCTGTTTTTAAGCAAATTGAACATACCGTTTTGACATGACACTGGCCAACAGCACACTTAGCTCTTTTTTGAGAGCTTTTGCTGACACTCGTTGTCATATTCCGGTACATTCTCCTAAACTTGTGCAGTGAGTTTTCATAATAGATGTAAAGTAGTTTGTCACATCAGAGGATTAAATCAATGGCGGTCAGTCATAAACAAAGCTTTTTTATTTTTTTATTTTTATTTTTTACATTGCACTGTTCAGCCTACACTTGGTGGATTTGTTATTGCTATTAAACTGCATCAATTAGTTTCTATGCTGATGGCATGCAACACACTATGGGATGTGATTCCATTGTTTAGCATAGCTGGTAAATATTCTCAAGAGGAGATTGAATCTATAACTATGAAATATGCTTTACAAACGGAGCAAAATTTTATAATTGTATTATATTATAATGTGCATTTAAGTAATTGTATCTTGGTAGAAGGTATTTTTTATGGACATAAAAGAATAGAGTTTTATTTCCTTATACAAAAGAATCAAATGTGATGAGATTACATATTGTAATTGAGTGACATACTTTTCAGTGTAACTTTATAATTTACAGGAAAATATAGAGTATTTATTAATATTTTCAAAAAGATTGTATTCTTAAAATGTCAGTTTTTATTAACTGTAGTCATTTTGAATAAGCGTTTTTCTTTTTTTTATATACTCTACTTAGCTTTTTGCCAACAAGACAGCACTTAATCTCCTATAAAATTTCACAAGATTAGAGAACACATAGGGATTTTTGACCATTCTTTGATCATCCAGTGCCCTGGGTCCTCTCTTATGCACTCTCCTCTTTTGCTCGCCCCACAGGTTTTTGATTAGGTTGAGGTCTGGGGACTGAGATGGCCATGGGAGGACCTTGAGTTTGTGACCGCTGAACCAGTTTTGTGTAGATTTTGGCACATGTTTTGGATCATTATCCTGCTGAAAGACCCAATGATGATCCATCTTCAGCTTTCTAGCAGAGGCCATAAGGTTTATATTTAAAATGTCCAGGTAGTTCAAGCGTTTACAATTCCACGCAACCTAAAGGCCATTGCACACCGAGTTCGAAATTCGCATCCGAAATTAAAAAATTCGACTTCACGTTTTGTCAATCACTCTAGCCCACCCAGGGCTGCCAACTCTCACGCATTGAGCGTGAGACTCACGCAATTGAGCTAATTCTCACGCTCTCGCTGATTTCTCACGCTAAAGTGTTACGCCAGTCGGCAAAATACCTGAAAGATAAGTTTACCTATAAATCCACCAGTTGAGCCACTCGTGATCGACTAGTTTTACCGCAAATTAGTTAAAACATCCTCTAATCTAGTCTAGAGTGATCGTGCATACGAGACAGATGCTGAGCTCCTAACGGCGCGGACGCAAAACCAGGACTGGAGTCAAAGCCAATTCCTCTCTGCACTCTAATGCCACGTTTCCACTGAGAGGTACGGTACGGTACAGTACAGTACGGGTCGGGTCCACCATGATCAGGCTTGCGTTTCCACCGCCAACAGTACCCTTACTTGATAGGCGTGGTGTTTGCTGGAAAGAAGCGATCGACGTCATTTTCGCGCGAAGAAAGCGACATAGTAAACAACAATGGATGACAGACAGCAGATCTTGTTCTTGCTTCTCAGCATGTTTGTCACTAGAAACAAGCGCTGTCATTAGGCATTTCTCAATACCAAGTAGCCATCGCAAAGTCCGACTCAGGAGAATGATCCCGAGGACGCGAGTCCAGTAATTCTGCTAATGGAACAGCGCGTTCTTAACGCGGCACTCAGCTCGCTCTGGCTCTGACTCCGGTTATCTCTGTATGTACATTTTAGGCAATAATAAAACGAAATATGTTATAAAACACCACTCTGCTTCTTTTCGATTTCATTTCAATACATTTTAAACATTATAAAGCACACAAATATGGTTCAGGCAACGCATAGCCTATTGATTATATTCACTGCATGTATGTAACGTTATATTTATAACAAAACTAAATATAAAACACAACCCTGCCTCTTTTCGTTTAAATCTAAAAATATTAAACATATTCCAGGCAATATGTAATGTATTGTATATCGTATTGGTACAAATGTTGCAATAAACAACAGATTATCTTGTAATACAATTTAAAAAATGACAAAATTATCTCTTTTTGTTGCATTTCAGTTTTATCAATAATAGCCATTATAAAAGTATTAGTAAAAGGTACAAACAGATATACAGTAAAGCTTAAAGGGGAAATGAAGCAGTGAATCAAGTTTACGTGATTTACAAGATGGATTTCCAATATAATCAACAATTATATAAGAAACATTATAAATGTAAACATTTAGAAGAAAAAAAGAAAAAACTTTATATCTTTCGCCGCAGGGCGCCGCCATTGTGCAGGTGACGTCACGGGGTTGGTTGGCTCAAGTTTAACAGGCTGTGGGCATTGAAATTCGCGACATCAAACTGTGTTTACACCAGTGTTTTGACCGCGAACGATTAATGTTAGGTACAGTTATTAGACAAAAAGACGACGTCTAATGTTATATATTGACAAACTGCACATAGAAACATTGTTCGCGATGTCTGCCGTCATATTCCCGTCTCGTCAACAACATGTAAGTTACGTTGCTCTGTAGAACAGCCGGTGGTGGTTTGGGGCGAAGAGCGGATTTGCAACGCCACCAGGTGTCAGTGTGGCTGTTGTATTGCGATGCCCGTCGTGTCAGAGTCCATCTGCTGTCAAGAGGTTGATCTTGAGCATGTATTGCGTGGTCAGTTCTGCATCACCGGCGCGCACGTTTATGCTGTGCCCGGAGTTAGACGTGTGGAAGCGGCGATGCCTTTCCCTGAAGGATGTCACAGCGGAGACACTTTTTCCTAGTAAGTTATATGTAACTTAGGCTGTACTAGCACTACCAGTGCGATAATATGGTGATATGTTGACAAACTGCACATAGAAACATTGTTCGCGATGTCTGCCGTCATATTCCCGTCTCGTCAACAACATGTAAGTTACCATGTATTTGTTAAAGGGATGAAACGTCCATATTATCGCACTGGTAGCCTAGTGCTAGTACAGCCTACATACTAGGAAAAGTTTCTCCGCTGTGACATCCTTCAGGGAAAGCATCGCCGCTTCCACACGTCTAATTCCCGGCACAGCATAGTAACTTAAACGTGCGCGCCGGTGATGCAGAACTGACCACGCAATACATGCTCAAGATCAACCTCTTGACAGCAGATGGACTCTGACACGACGGGCATCGCAATACAACAGCCACACTGACACCTGGTAGCGTTGCAAACCCGCTCTTCGCCCCAAACCACCACCGGCTGTTCTACATAGCAACGTGACTTACATGTTGTTGACGAGACGGGAATATGACGGCAGACATCGCGAACAATGTTTCTATGTGCAGTTTGTCAATATATAACATTAGACGTCGTCTTTTTGTCTAATAACTGTACCTAACATTAATCGTTCGCGGTCAAAACACTTGTGTAAACACAGTTTGATGTCGCGAATTTCAATGCCCAGAGCCTGTTAAACTTGAGCCAACCAACCCCGTGACATCACCTGCACAATGGCGGCGCCCTGGCGGCGAAAGATATAAAGTTTTTTCTTTTTTCTTCTAAATGTTTACATTTGTAATGTTTCTTATATAATTGTTGATTATATTGGAAATCCATCTTGCAAATCATGTAAACTTGATTCACTGCTTCATTTCCCTTAAATAACATTTTAAAGAAACAATTCAGTCAAATATACAAATTCAGCGCTCAAAGATATGAAACTTCACGTAGCCTTCTCCCAAAGCTATTGGCCAGGGAACGAATTATAGATTCACGAGACCAAAGATCACCTGTTAGGTTTATACAAGACGAACTATATCTCATGTTTAACCACTACAGAGACGTCCGAGTCAGGGGCAAACGTCAGGATGACTAGCCGAGGAAAGGCTGTTCCAGGCGGGGACACGAGCGAGCGTCCGGTGATCGCTTGAAATGGATCTCAGTCAAATTATCATAAATCTATAAATAAACCACAGATTTGAGCTTTAAAAAACTACTTTCTCGCCTGAAAAACTCTTAAAACTACATTTCGGGACACAATAACAGTAGAATTATATTTCAACTGTATGCTTCTAATGCCCTTGTAGCAAGCGCGAGTGACGGTACTCTGTCCACCAATCGCCGTTCTGCAGTGAGTCTAGCTCCACCTTTTAGTACACTTTCACTGTGTTAGGTACCCCAACGCTAAGTGCCCACATTTCTCTAAAACACCAAGCACAAACAGAATGCCGATTCTTAAAGTCTTGTGCTGTTTTATGAAGGCAAAAAGCAATATCATGGTTTTGTTTTTTAGTTAATTGGCAAAATATAATGCTAGAGACCTTCAAATTGGTTAATACATTTTACATCTCATATGTTCGGTAAAAGGCAGATTCAGAACTCGGGTCCTCAGCACATCAACTCTTTCATGAACAACAGGCTTTCCGATCTACGCCATTGAAGCTGTTTCGTGCCGGTCCTGTTTTTGTTATAAAGACAGGCACTAGAGGAGGCTTTAGTGCAAATATAGACTATGCTCCCCTGCCCCCAGGAGAAATCTCACTCCAAGCTAAACTCAAAAGTTGGCAGCTCTGTGCACACCACCTCCAAAACTTTCGTCCGACATAAAAAAAAAAATTCGATCGGGTTCGATTTTCTGCGTTTTTCGCATCCACGGCCAGCATTTTGAGAGGTTTTTTGACAATTCAGGGTCGAGGGAGCTCGTCCTATGGAGCTCATGTCGCACATCATTGCACACATGCGCAGTGCTTTCAGTTTCAGTTTTCAATTTGATCAAGTGTTTATGTTCTCTTCTCTCTATTGGATTATGAAAGGAATAACCTCCCCTTTCAATCAGATTGAAATTTTGGATCGATTAATGTGTGATTGAGCAGCCAATTCGATAACTAATGTATTATTTGGGTACAATATATAACCTGTAGCCTATACAGCTGTTCTGTCTGCCCAGCGCTTCCACCGGGCCGGCACTGCGTGTGTGTCGTCCATACCTTAGACATACTGACAGTCTCTGTTCAGAATCGATGCTTACGGAAATTGGTGGTCTTGTTTTTAAAATGTGGCTCCAGAATCGCAAGCAAAGCATCAAACTGTTCCACTGACATTCTGAGGTAAATTTTGAATTCGCAACTCCTTGATAAGGAGGTGCTTCCTCTCGGCGCAATTTCAGGATTGGATGAACGCAATATTTTCTCTTTCTTCTCTTTTCAATGAGAGAGAGGACAACAAAATCATCCTCACTGCTTGACGAATCCATTTTGTATTTTTGCGTTTTTCCCGCAAAGGTTTAATAAATATGCATCAGACTCAGTGTGCAAGGTTTCTGTGCGTGACGAATTTTTAGGCTGAGACAGAAAAAACTAGTGCTGTCAAACGATTAAAATATTTAATCGCGATTAATCGCATTAATGTCATAGTTAACCCGTGATTAATCGCACATTTTTATCTATTCTTAATGTCTTTAGATTTCTTTTTGTTAAATTTTTTTTTCTCATTTTAATGCTCTTATCAACATGGAAAAGTGGATTGGCTTGTTTAGTGCAAATGTTTTTTTTTAATTATTATTATTGAAAATAACATTGGAATAGTGTTCAATTTCACTCTAACATATATAGCCTAAATAATCTCTCACACAATGCAACACTGTCCATCAATAAAAGGGTGAAAGAAATACTGACGAGGTCCTGATATTGACGAGGGGTGGAGAATTTGCATCATCTGTGTTTGTGTGTGTGTGTGTGTGTTTGTCTGGCCATCATCAAGTGGTGTTTCAGGCTGGACGTGCTGCGATGATGATAGCTCAGTTCATAATGACAAAACATACAGATCGCTTTGGTCTTGTCAATGGGACAATTTGGCAACTTTTTAAAAGTAAACTTTACATTCAGAATCTCATTGGCATCCATTTCGGCGTCTCACGCTCGTCATCCACTCAAAACATAACGTTACTATTTGGCCGGCTCGCAAGCTGAAACGAGTGTGTGCGGCACAAAACGTCCTCGTGCTGCGCTCTGAAACCCATTCATTTCAATTGCTTGCGCCGCGCGAGGACGGTTTCGTTGCTTCTTCGACCAAAGCGCAAGCGGATCTAGCTAGACCGGAAACAAAACATCAGGCACGCCGCACACACTCGTTTGGGCTTGCGAGCCGGCTTTGAGTGGATGACGAGCGAGACGCTGAAATGAATCAGGACGCATGCCGCGTCCTGTTGCAAAAAGTATGTGAAACAACTACAAAGTTTGCTAGGACAAAAAGACCGTTAATCGCGCGATAAAAAAATTAACGCCGTTAAAATGGGTTTGCGTTAACGCCGTTAATAACGCGTTTAACTGACAGCTCTAGAAAAAACGCATCCGAAAATTTCGTTCTCAGTGTGTAATGGCCTTAACAAGGTTCCCAGGGCTTTTGGAAGAGAAACAGGCCCACAGCATCACAGATCATCCACCATACTTCACAGTGGGCATGAGGTGCTTTTCTGCATACTCATCTTTTGTTTTACGCCAGACCAATTTAGAGTATTTTTTTGCCAAAAAGCTCAATCTTAGTCTCATCTGACCAAAGCACGCGATCCTAGTTGAAGTCCCAGTGCGTCTTAGCAAACTCCTAACGTTTACGTTTGTGAGTGTTGGTGAGAAAAGGCTTTTTCCTTGCATCCCTCCCAAACAGCTTGTTGGCATGTAGAGAGCGTCTGGTTGTTTTGGAGACTTTGTGACCCCAAGATGCCACTCTTTGATGCAATTCTGTGGCAGTAAGCTTTTTTTTTTTTCACTTCCTTTTTTTTTTTTTTTTTTTATGTTTTTAGGACTTTTTGTTACTTCTCTTACCATCCTCCTCACTGTCTTGTGGCAAGATAAACTTGGGACCTCCTTCAGTCTTGTCACTGTTCCAGTTGTTTTAAACTTCTTAATAATGCCTCTGACTGTAGACATGGGCAAGTAAAGGGGAGTGGCTATTTTCTTGTTGCCATTGCCTGACTTATGAGGGTCGACACAAATCTGCCTTACTTTTTATGGTGTGTTCTCTTGTCTTTGCCATGTTGACAAATTGGTAAGAACTAGGCCTCTGTGTCACGTCATATTTATACCCTAGGGGAACAGGAAGTCGTGAATTGCTAATTAAAAGTTCCTAGGCCAATATAGGATACCCAGACCAACTTCAGCAACTACAGGAAAAATAAATAAATAAATAAATAAAAAATTCAACGGAATTGTTAGGGGTGCTAATAATTGTGGAAACACATGATTTCAAGTTTTTTTTTGTGTGTGTGTTATTATTATTTATTTCTTTTTTACCACCAAAGTAGTGTACTTAAATGAAAGGTTGGATTTTCCACTTTTTTTTTTTTTGAATGGGTTCTGTTTTTTCTTTTTCTTTTTTTTAAAGAGTTTAGAAGTCCTCGATCATATCTTAAACAGGGGTGCCAATAATTGTGAAAGACACTGTCTACCTATCTATCTATACACACGCACACACACACACAGAAATAACTGGATAACAACACTGGCCTTTTACACTGTTCATGTTACAGTCTAATTGTCGTAAAATAAGTAATATGAACAAAATACTACATACTAAATATTAGTTACTACATATTATAAATAGACATTCTTCTAGTACTGTTATTGCATTAAATTATATTTGCATGTCATATGCATAATATGGACAGTGCAAAGTGTCACTGTGTGTACATATTAATATGGTCAAAGGCACTTTATTACTAACCTTTAGTGGGTGAAATGCACACAAGACATATAATAAACAACACATTATAGAACATCCAATATGAATGTGTACTCAGAAAACATAGCCCATGCGGCTCATGACACTGCAACCTTCTCATTAAAGCTGTGTATCTCACCTTTCTCTTCCTGTTACGCTTTTCAGTGTGAAATATATCACACAAAGCAAGTAGAGCCAGTCTTTCTTGCTTGTCAAACCCCATGTTTGTCTTGGCATTGTTGTGAAAATATGTGTGGTAACACTTTGTAAGAAAAGATAGAAGTGTTTTGAGGTCCCCATCCAGACAACCTCACAATGAAGTGGAAAATCTCATAATGTCTGATGCTCTGCTCTCATAAAAGCACACAATGATTATTTATTTCATTTTAGGCCATATTGTAACTTAAATAGTGTCCTTTAAAGTGTAACTTTGCCAGTTTTCTACAGACTTTGTATTGTTACAGTGTTTGTAGTACATGGAAATGCTCAATGTTTACTTGTTTTCTGTGTTACCTGGACCAAGAAATTTACATTTATTAAGGCTTTTGACAGCTTCAGTGCTTTCTTGAAAACTACAGAACACTTCTGAATTCTGTATCCTTGCCTTCTGACAGTCAGATCGGCAGATCTGTATATATAGTATACACTCACCGGCCACTTTATTAGGTACACCTGTCCAACTGCTCGTTAACACTTAATTTCTAAGCAGCCAATCACATGGCGGCAACTCGGTGCATTTAGGCATGTAGACATGGTCAAGACAATCTCCTGTAGTTCAAACCGAGCATCAGTATGGGGAAGAAAGGTGATTTGAGTGACTTTGAACGTGGCATGATTGTTGGTGCCAGAAGGGCTGGTCTGAGTATTTCAGAAACTGCTAATCTACTGGGATTTTCACGCACAACCATCTCTAGGGTTTACAGAGAATGGTCCGAAAGAAAAAAACATCCAGTGAGCAGCAGTTCTGTGGGCGGAAATGCCTTGTTGATGCCAGAGGTCAGAGGAGAATGGCCAGACTGGTTCGAGCTGATAGAAGGGCAACAGTGACTCAAATAACCACCCGTTACAACCAAGGTGGGCAGAAGAGCATCTCTGAACGCACAGTACGTCGAACTTTGAGGCAGATGGGCTACAGCAGCAGAAGACCACACCGGGTGCCACTCCTTTCAGCTAAGAACAGGAAACTGAGGCTACAATTTGCACAAGCTCATCGAAATTGGACAATAGAAGATTGGAAAAACGTTGCCTGGTCTGATGAGTCTCGATTTCTGCTGCGACATTCGGATGGTAGGGTCAGAATTTGGCATCTACAACATGAAAGCATGGATCCATCCTGCCTTGTATCAACGGTTCAGGCTGGTGGTGGTGGTGTCATGGTGTGGGGAATATTTTCTTGGCACTCTTTGGGCCCCTTGGTACCAATTGAGCATCGTTGCAACGCCACAGCCTACCTGAGTATTGTTGCTGACCATGTCCATCCCTTTATGACCACAATGTACCCAACTTCTGATGGCTACTTTCAGCAGGATAATGCGCCATGTCATAAAGCTGGAATCATCTCAGACTGGTTTCTTGAACATGACAATGAGTTCGCTGTACTCAAATGGCCTCCACAGTCACCAGATCTCAATCCAATAGAGCATCTTTGGGATGTGGTGGAACGGGAGATTCGCATCATGGATGTGCAGCCGACAAATCTGCGGCAACTGTGTGATACCATCATGTCAATATGGACCAAACTCCCTGAGGAATGCTTCCAGCACCTTGTTGAATCTATGCCACGAAGAATTGAGGCAGTTCTGAAGGCAAAAGGGGGTCCAACCCGTTACTAGCATGGGGTACCTAATAAAGTGGCCGGTGAGTGTATATATACGTACTATATAGCATTACGGTAAAAATGAAGCCCTATGACAACAGCTTTCTTACCTGTACACAATGGTGTTTTGCTTTGGGGGTTGGGAAGGACAAAAAAAAGGTTTATTTAAGTTTTTTTTCTCCTCCATTTGGCCTAAAACACTGTGTTAATGGTCATCCAGATTGAAATGTTAACTACTAAGAGGTTTTTCATATTTTCCAATTGTGGCTTTCTTTCCTTATTTAAGGTTCTTTGCAGCCTTTAGCCACTGCCTACAATGTGCTGGATCTTTTTTTATGGATACAACGTAATGGACAGATGTATTGGGAAATGGCAGTTTTATTAACAATATAGCATTAAGATATATTTTGAGTCACTAATTCAACTCCTACCCCTAAACCTACCCATAACAATTCCTTAAAACTACATAGACTACATTTATTAAGAAAAAACATAACTAACAGACAAATAATCACAATAACGTATTTATTGCGAAAATGTCAAAACCGGTAGCCTGGCTGCGCCTCCTGAAGCACTTCCGCTCAATTTCATTTTCCTTCAGTACTATGTCTGGGACTGCTGTATATTCTTAGGTTTTCAGGAATCATTTTTTAGTAGGACCAATCAGCGAATAGAGGGAGTGGCTGAGAACGATGACGTTGATGTAGCGCGTCAGTTTGAGTTCAGTAATGGCAGCGGAGAAAGACGTGACAAAAGCTTGGTCTAATGAATTAATAATTGTTCCTAACAAAACCGGCAGCTCTCGTTGACTGAAATCCTATTGTAAACATAATCCTCTGATCATTCGGACTTGTTGTTTCCAGCCGTTTCGGTGCATGACATACGTCACTCACGACCACATGTTAGCGATTGGCTATGGCAGATCCTGAGTGACTCTGAGCAGAATCAAAAGTTTTGAACTTTAACAGTGAACCCGCCTACAAGGAAGTAAACGTTTCTCAATGGAGAGAGTAAGTAAGTAAGTAAGTAAACTTTATTTATATAGCACTTTTCACAGACATGGAAAGTCACAAAGTGCTTCACAATAAAAACACAAATAATAAAACAAATAAAAACAATAAAAACCACACACATTTACATCAACACCATATAGCTAGTTAAAAGCTTGTTAGAGGCCAGACTCTATGTACAAATGAAATGTACTAGAGTCTTGTTGAACCAGGCTACAAAACCGGTACCAAAAGCCGTTCACATGATGATACGTTGCAGTCGCAGTTCTCTCTGGCAGTATTGTAATAGTTTTGTATGAAGTACAGCAGAATTTAAATTAATAATCCATGAAAATGTTAATCCAGCTTTGGTTCGCACCATTTCAAATGAACTAACCGTCACCGACTGAAACCCTTCATGTCGCTATCTGTGACGAAGCAGGGAAGGGCCAATGAACGTTTGATATCACTGCCGTAAAACATGACGTAACGCTTCTCAAGGGCGCAATTTTTTTTATTTGAATTCATCACCAGCGCGGTATTTGACGTGTATGGTCTCTGCTGAGAAATGGAGATGAAGATCACGACTGGATAAAAGGCTGAATTAGGAGTTGTTTCTTGCAAACAACGTAGGCTATGGATTCTGAAGATTTGGATTACATCAAACTACTAAAATTGATGTCTTTTGTGAATTTATGTTGTGTTTTATAGGAGAAAACGCTTTCTGTGTCTCACGGTAAATAAACTATATTACAAAATGGTTAAACGAGTAAAGAATGTATTTTTAAGGTTTGAATGTAAGAATGTAACAATTTAAGTATTGTTTAACACCATGCAGGCGAAACAAGCAAAATGTTAATATTTAAGAGCATTATATTAAGTTTTATTAAAAACTTAATTAATAAGACAGTTAAATGGAGTAAGAGGCAAAACATAATGCTACGATTTTAATATGTATAAATAGTAATACATACAAATGTGTACGTCGGTAGATTTGTTCATACGTAAATAAATTACGTTTTTGTGCTATCAATACGTAAATATTGTACGTTTTAGTACAGTAAATACTTATACGTTTCTGCACGTATAAACGTAATTAAATGTACGTATGATAGAACTACACTTTACGTACAAGTACACACGTATTCTCATGAGATCACGTACGAATTCATACGAATTGTCCAATTAGTAAAATATGTACGATTTAGCAAAATCGTACTTAATTCGTACGAGTGAGGTCGTATGAATTGTTACGAATTAGCCACCTCGTAAAATTCGATCAGGCTGAGGGTGAGGGTTGCATTATAGGTGTTAAAGTTTTCCTAACTGTTTGGCGAAAGAGAAGACAACCACCGTTTTCTCAAGTCAGGAGCACCAACTTCAAACATGTATTACCGCTTTTATTATATAGGCAGCCAAGTTCATTAAAAGCCAAAATGCCTAGTACCTAAAATACTACAGAATAAATCAATCTTATTCTGAAAATGTGCCAAAGAAGAGTTAATTTTGGTGTGGTTTCATCTTTGAGGATCAATCTGTTCTACTTCATAAAAAGCTGGCATGATGTAGGAGGGATGTCAGAGCTAATGTCATCTACACAAAATGAGGAGGATAACTGAGGGTCCTGAGGCGGTTCCAGACCTCATGGTTTGATCAATGTCAATACAGAGATTGTTTTCACTATCGGTCAATAAGGGCAAAAAAAGCACAGAAATATAATACTATTTTGTGGAATTATCTGCATCCGTAATGGAAAATTAATGCTCAACATCCAAACTCATTTCTTTATTTGAGTAAGCAAAAAAAAAAAAAAAATGTATGTACTGTGTCTGGATTTCAGTCACCTTAAATATTACTTCAGGCAACTGTGTTTGTTGAAAATTTAATTGACCGTAAAACTGCCATTATCAGCAGTTTATCAAAGTAAAAAAAGAGCCTATGTGTCTCATGAGCGAGCAGTGCAATAAGCCAAGAAGAGGAATAAATTCATCTATGATTTAGTTCATGCTGGATGCAAGTCTTAGTTGAATAGCACCATTTTTCTTTCCAAGCAAATGTCTGTGCATGTCTCTGATTAGCTAAACGAATATGGCCTATTATATTAATACGTCCTGGAGGAGATGTCTTGAGATTTCAGAGACAAAAATTCACCAGGATTGCTGGGAATCATCCTTGACGTGGAAGCAGGACCAGCGGTGCCCTGCGGCACAGTTACAACCAGCAACCCCATAGTGTGGTTTTGACTTTTATCTGTCTAATTGAATATGCATAGATATGCATTGCTGTTTAACCCCAGATACAGCCACATGCTAATTAAATCAACTCTTTTGATTGATGACATCTTAACCAGTCCAGACATCATTATTAATGTGAATTCTTAATTATGACAAGCACTGAAGAAATAGTGTGAAAACAAGGTTTCTTTCCTCGCTGAGATTTTTCGTTGTGCAACATACACTAAACATCTGATAAATGTCTTAACATGTAGAATGCATGCTCAGTGCCACTGCTCCCTATACATAGAGTACGCGCGATCACCAATTTGAAAGTAAAACACAAGCTCCCAGATGTGCATTGCGCACAAATTAGGCTTCATAGTCTATCTCCCAATACCCATCTCTGGACTGTACCCGGAAAGAGACACATAGGCTCTTTTTTTAATACCCGGCTATGGTCTCTGTTTGCACTTCGAATATCGAGAGAGTACTGTAATGTCTTAAGGACAACAGACAAGGGAGGATCTGTTTCTGAACTTATAATCGGAACACAAGAAAAACAACATGAAGACAAACACACCAGCCTCGTTTCTCTCAAGCCGAATTTTTCCGAACTCACTGCATTAACCCTATAACTGCCGGCGCAAAATAAACCACAATTTCAAAACAATTATAAAGAGTCTGTGTGTGCAGCCTGGTCTCATTGTTAATACGTAGGTATTTTACGTTTTTGCAAAGATAGAAAATGTACTTTTTAGTAAGTTTTGATAGATATGCTGAAACGTATAATATCGACGTATCTGCAACATTTAAACGTTAACATTATTACGTTTTTACAGCTAAAAAACGTAAACTGTTTACGTATATTCTATATCATACAGATATCTGTATAATTTCCTTTCACCATTTTATAGATAAATGTAAGATCCCGTAACCCTAATCCCAAACCTAAACATACCCATTTTATAACAGACAAGTATAATCACAATAATTTATTTATTGCGAAAATGTCAAAACCGATACCAAAAGCCGTTCACATGATGAAGCGTTGCAGTCGCAGTCTTCTCTGGCAGTATTGTAATAGTTTTGTATGAAGTACAGATCAGAAATTAAATTAATAATCAATAAAAATGTTAATCCGGCTTCGGTTTGCGCTTCTCCATTTCAAATGATTAACCAACCATCTCACACTCCTTCATGTCGCAATCTGTGACGAAGCAGGGAAGAGCCAATGAACGTTTGACATCACTGCCGTAAAACGTGACGTAACGCTTCAAGGGCGCATTTTTTGAATTTGAATTCATCGCCAGCGCAGGATTTGACGTGTACGGTCGTGTACTGTGCTGAGAATTGAGACGAAGATCACGACTGGATAAAAGGCTGAATTAGGTTGTTATTTAGGTTGTTTCTTGCATACAACTATGGATTCTAAAGATTTGGATTACATCAAACTAATAAAATTGATGTATTTCGTGAATTTTGTTGTGTTTTATAGGAGAAAATGTGTTATGTGTCTCAAGGTAAATAAACTATTACAAAACGGTTAAACGAGTAACGTTTAAAGAATGTATTTTTAAAGTTTTATATTGTATTGTTTAACACCATGCAGGCGAAATGAGCAAAATGTAAATATTTATGAGTATTATATCAATAAATGTGACTGAAAACTTAATTAATAAGACAGTGGAATGCAATAGAGTCAAAACATAATGCTACGATATTAATATGCATAAATTGTGATACATACAAATGTGTACGTCCATGTATTACCATGTATGTGTTAAATTAATTAAATGGGTAACACTTTACAATAAGGTTCGTTAGTTAACATTAGTTAACTACATTAGGTAATGTGAACTAATAATGAATAGCACATATACAGCATTTGTTAATCTTTGTTAATGTTATTTTCAACATTTACTAATACTTGATTAAACTCTTGTTAACATTAGTTAATGCATTCGTGAACTAACATGAACAAACAATGAACAGCTGTATTTTCATGAACTAACATTAACAAAGATGAACAAATGCAGTAACAAATGCTATTGCTCATGGTTAGTTCATGTTAGTAAATACATTAATCTAATGTTACCTAAATGAACCTTATTGTTAACAGAGTGTTACCATTAAATGTATACACATTTAATTTTGGGGGTAAAAGACTACCAGAAAAAAAAAAATACTCCAATAACCATTCATATGCAAATGTATAATAAATTGATACTGACTGTATAGATGTGCCACCTGAAACTGATTACAATTATAAGTGCATGCAACATTTAGTTAGTGCCTACAGTATTTGAAAAAAATCATCAGCGCAGTCTCATCCCAATTCGTCATATAACTGACGTTTTGGGACGTCTTTTGACCATTCGTCAATATACTACTTTTTAGGGCCCCCTTAAACGTCGGTAGATGACGTTATGGGATCCTAACTCTACCCCAGACCTAAACCTAACCCTAAACCCAACTCGTCACCTAACTGACGTTAAAGGTAAAGCGTCAGTTGTATGACGACCCGGGATCGTCATCTACCGACGTTTAAGGGGGCCTAAAAAGTCGTATATTGACGAATGGTCAAAAGACGTCCCAAAACGTCGGTTATATGACGAATTGGGATGAGACTGTGTTATCTTGGGACGTCTAGTGACCAAACGTCAATATCCGCCTTTTTAGGGTCCCCTTAAACGTCGGTTAGATGACGTCATCGGATCCTAACTCTACCCCAGACCTAAACCTACCCCTAAATCTAACTGACGTTAAAGGTAAAGCGTCAGTTGTGACGTACGGGCAGGTATCGTCATATAATCGACGTTTAAGAGGACCCTAAAAAGGCAGATATTGACGTATGGTCAAAAGATATGACGTCATTTATATGGCGTCTTGGGATGAGACTGTGTTAAAATAGTAGAAGATTATTAACTTTTATGTATAGCTTAAAAGAAATAAATGATAAAAACAAATTCCTGTGAAGTGTTGTATAGTTTACAATAACAACAAAACAAAATGAAGTGAAAGTCCATCATAACCAAGTGAACGAGTCGTGTACTTAATTATGTCCAACACAGCACAAAACATTTTAAAAATGGTCAGTGTACTGTACAATTAGCCCACTCATTTCAGAAGCATGCTTCTCAACTTATAATGAGACAACAGCACTTTTGAAAGCAATCAGAAATCTTGTTGTCTCTCTGCCTCAGCGCCTGAGCGGTGGATGATGATCTAGTCCTTGGAGAGCCATGTAGTTCATCTGCTGATGGCTACCAGCAAATCTGAGCTTAAACTCTACATGGTGCACAAGATGATATTGACTACTTCTGCTCCACTTGAGCAGATATATTGTCATTTATTTGATGGAACGGCCAGGTAAGATCGGCAGCATGACGCATCACCTGCAACATAAACTAATGTAAAAAATAAAAAATAAAATAAAAATACAGCCATATGAAGTGGAAAATCTATAATTATTTTTTTTATTAAGTTATTAAGGAACAGCCCATAAATTAACAATAAAACAATCAATGAAAGGTGTATTTAAGTACATACTGTACATGCAGATCTTTAGATCACTGACTATCTAAGGTTAACTGATGATCAGGTTTCTCAGCTTGATTCATATTTAATTTTCAGAGAATGTGGCACCTCTAATTAGAGCAGTCCATTCAGTCACTAGTGGCATTAAATAACTATTATTTGGTGTGAGAATCTTTGGGCTCTGAGGTAAAGGTGATCATCAAGGAAAATCGACAGTCTGGTAATGGGCGCCACAGGTAACGATACTATGTCCTTAATTATCTTGCATCTGAACTGCAAAAGGGAGAATAAAATGTACATTCTACTTGTACAAAAAAGAACACTGCCGAGTAACACATTACTCGGCAGAATCAACATTTCTGTCTGAAAATTTAGCCCTACCCCTAAATCTAACACCATCCATAACTAATCCCTAAAATTTTAGGAAAATTGCATTCGAATAACACTAATGTAGAAGCACCTAACCCAGGTTGTAAGCCTAGACTTGACATAACTTGTCCCTCAAATCCTGAAACGTTGTTCCAGGATCAATAAAGATGTTGAGCCAGAAACAAGCGGTACTTGGTCTAATCAGGTTCACCACTAGCATATTAATTGGTGAAAATGTAAAAAAAATAAAAAAAAAAAAAAAACATAAATATTCATGACATTTAAAGCAAAGCAGTGATTTGCAGGCTCAAACAAAGAACCCTTTGTCTCTAGCATTACCATTACTGCTTTCCATGTAAATAGTAACCATGGCTTGCTTTTGTCTTGCATAAAAATAACAGATTCACATTCTCCAAAGTGGAGCAGATCACCCAGACACATAAAGCTGTCACCTAGGGGATACACGTAGATACAGACTCAACAAACAGAGTAGGTATTTGTCACTTGGCTGTTATGGGCTGCTGTTGTTGCCATTGTTGAAACACATCTGTTACACCTCTCAGACACCTTTAGGTTTTTAATTAATGAAGATTTGGCTTGTGGTGATAATATATCAGCATCCTGCAATAATTCAAACATAACTAATGTGCACTGCAAAAAAATGACTCTCCAAGTCCTTTAGAACTTGATTTTTAGTGTAAATGCTTCACTGAAACAGTAGCTCAAGCCATACAAAGGTTTAATGAGGACCAGTAGTAAATGGCTAGAGTATGCACCATTGATTTTAAAGATATGAAAGATTATAAAACAGTCTGAAATTCTTGGAAGCGCCATGACAAATCGAGAGATATCCACAAGCAAAAGACTCATTAAAAATGCTGCCATGCTAAGGTGCTGTCGTTAAATGTTATTGGCCTTTTTTTTTAAAAAAACTGACTCAACCTGATGACACCAAAAAAAAAAAGTTATGTGATATGATAATGGTATGCTAGATATGAAAATCTATCACACCATATCACTACATGGAATTATGTTGGCTCAATTGCATTAAACGTATACTACATCCATTGTTTTATATAAGGTTGTGCTTTCCAAAGACCTACATCCACTGCAATGTGATGTTCTGCAATAGCAGCAGCATACAGATTCAATGTGTAGGTACAGGGCCGACCCTGACCAATTTGCTGCCATAGGTAAGATTTCAGACACCCCAAGTCTCCCGGAAGTTTCGGGACTCTCCCGCATATTGATAGCGTCTCCCTGATGCCGCAAATTATCTCCCGGAATCTAGAGCGAGACATACTGCGCGCGTAACATACATCAGCGCGCTGCGCGTGCACTGTACAGAAGGAGAGACGTTGCGAACTTGCCTCGCGAACGCGAAAATTAGCCCTCCCTCCCGCCCCAGCATCCTGTTACCGAAATATACCTCCCGGAAATGAATTCTTGCAGGTTGGGATGTCTGAGATTTTACCTGGTGCCTCATGCATTACAGCCCATTTCACCCCATCATCGTGTTGGTGATTATTTAGTCAAGAGCATTACATCTAGCACTCAAGTTAAGTCTCCTTTGTTTTCATGAAGTGCATTTTAGCCTATAATACAGATTATTTCAAGGCAGCTTTACAGCGATAACAGGAAAATAATGCAACAATGTTTGCTTCTGTACAGTAGATCTAGAAGAAAATAGTGTCATAATCCAGCTTAAGTATGTTCAGTGATTGTTTAATAAAAAAAATGAATTATTAAATTTATATACAGCACTTATAAGCACTTAAAGGGTACCTATTATGGAGTTTTGAAAATTGCCCTTTATGTAGTGTGTAACATAGATCTAAGTGAACGAAAACATCCTGCAAAGTTTTAAAAATGAAAGTTCACCGTATACAAAGTTATTGTCTCTCAAAAGTAAGAGTCGACTCTGAGTCTCTGATATGAATCGTTCAACGAACGATGCTTTTCCTTTGTCTAGTTGACGTCAACTTGACAAGTTATTTGAATAAGAAACGCCCACTTATTGCGCTGGGAAAACACGGAAAACAATCATGTCGACGAGACGCTGTGTTTTGAAGTGCGATGGAAAAGCGAACTTTTTTCATCTGCCAGGAGAGGAGCATTTGAAGACTAAGTGGCTACAGTTCATATATACAAGTATACCACACAAGTATAGCCCAAACCTTGTTCTGTGTTCGCGTCATTTTGAAGATGATTGCTTCACAAACCTAAATGCTATAAAGTATAGATTCGCGAGCCGGCTGATACTGAAGGAAGGATCAGTACCGAGTTTATTCCGACATACTCTGCACAGAGAATACCAATCACAACTTGACTAGGTCATCTGACCAATCACCGCAGATTAGCGTCACGCAAAGGCGGGTTTTGGAAAAAGGACTCGCTAAACGATTCATATGGGAGTCGGTGAGCAAATCAGGTAAAAATAAATGCATATTATAAGACAACAAAAGGGTTTTTTGTCATTGCATGCTTGTAAAACTGTTGTTGGGGACTCCCAGAACAATATTAGGAACATTTTAAATGCCTTAAAAGGTACCCTTTAATGCTCTGTCATCACCCAAATGTCATTCATGCACAAACTAGGGATGCTCCGATCAGGATTTTTGTAGCCGATACCGAGTACCGATTTCTTGTCATGGTGATCGGCCGATAACGATACCAATTCCGATGCTTAATTGACTTAATATAAGACAAATAAACAAAATGGAACAGTTTAATGCAGCTCATAAGGTTTATTTAAACATTGTCCAATACTGTGGAGGACAAAATAAACATTTAGTCTCCTAAAATGGAGAAGTCTGATGCAACTTAAACATCGTCCAATACAAGTCTGAGCAGGACAAAATAAATAAATAAAAAAAATCAAACAACTTTTAAACTCCTAAAAGAACAAATTGAAGTGGTTCTCATTAGGTTTAATTAAACATTGTTCAATGTTAAAGAGAATAAAATAAATAGAAACATTTAAACTCCAACATGGAGAAGTCTGATGTAACAAATAAGGTTTAATTAAACATTCTCCAATATAAGTATCACGTACGTCCTCACGCGTTGACGTCATCAAATCGCGATCGGTTTGTAAGATCGGCCAAGTTAGTGAGTACCGAATCAAGTCAAAAATTATTATGATCAGCCGATACCAATCTCTGGCCGATCGATCGGAGCATCCCTAGCACAAACTAATAGAGGGGAGTGGGTTCAGAGACAAGAGGCCATGTGGTCATTGCTTACATAGAGACATACCTAAATTCTAGTTTAAAAAAAAAAGAAAAGAAAGAAAGAAAAAAATAATTTAGCTCCAATGTGCATATGCTTTTCATCATAAATTACCAGCTGTATTTTCTGTACCTGTTCCTCTTGGCTATGATTTGCAATAGAGTCAAAGATGCCTGGAGAGAGTAGGTAAAGCTACCATTTCTTCATAACTCCTCATATCCTGCAACACAATGGCTTATGGGTGAACACAGGGCACACAGAAGTGTTCAAGAGCCGGGACCTATCTTTATCTAAGAAGATGGGCTCCTCACTGGACACTGAACTCACCTTGTCAATCATCTGTCAGTGGCATTACAGTTAATCGACTTTTATATGTTTTCAGGTCTCATGTACTGTGGGGGCAGGTGGCTCAGTGGGAACAGCTGTATACCGTGCCCTGGAAGATTCAGGTTTTAAATTTCGCTTTAGGCCCTTCCTGTGACCACTGCTAGTTTGCCCTTCGGCAAAGCACTTAATGCTCATCTGGTCTAGAGGTGCTATGCTTTGACTGCACCTGTGCTCAGATATCTGCCCAATAATTTACAATACTACCCAAATATAAATATAAATAATTAAAATATATATAAATAATTACACAGAAAATAAATAAATTATTTTATAAGTGGTCAGTAAAAAATGTAATCCTTCTGATATGCTTACCAAGGCCACATTTATTTTCATATTTGAAAAATATTATATACTGTTGCCAGGTTTATTGCCAGGCAAAATCTAGAATTTCAGCTGTTTACAAATGAACAAATCAAGCAAAAATAACTGAAATAGTTTCACACAACACATGTTTCAAAATTAACTGAAAATGCAACGTGTAATTACTTAACTACTTTTGCAGTCTCAAAATTATTCCAACACCCTCACAACACCCTCAGAATCCCTCATAACAGCACACAACTGCAAAATAGAAAGATGTTGTCCCAAGCACACCTAATGCAACTAATCAAGGGCTTCATTAGATACACCTGGTGTGCTTTAGCTAGAACACACAACATATCTGCTATGGCAATGGATATGGCAATGTTAATGTATGACTATTAAGTACTAGGGGTGCAACGGATAAAAAACTCATGGATCGGATCGTTTCTCGGATCAGAGTCACGTATCGGATCATTTTTCGGATCAGCAAAAAAAAAAAAAAAAAAAAAAAAAGAGAGAGAGAAGACAAATAAACATAAGTTTTGTCTTTTTTATTAACACTTTTAAATTGTGAGCGGTTATCGTCACATAGCTCTCCGTTCCCCTAGAAATCCACCCGTCTGTCGTGAGCGCAACAGAGGAGAGAATGCTCAGGATAGTTCATCCACAACAGTTCATGTCGTAACGTGGCTCAAGCACTTTCAGCATGTGTTTAAAGCCCTCGTTTTGCACAACCGACTATGGCATCATGTCTCATGATTGTGCAACTAGGGGCTGCTTAAATGCCGCGGTGATATGCGGTTGTTGAGCAGCCTCCGTTTTCACTCCTGTCAGTGAAACACCGGGGTGATGTCGCTTCAAATGCGTGGCCATGCTTAACGTGTTTCCACTGGCTTTCTTGTGCCACAGTGCCGTACACACTCGGTTTTATCTACTAACCTCTTTCCTTCATGTTATATTTGATGGGAAACCCAAAATGGTCCCATTTAGGTGATTTAAATGACGCGGGGCGTTCAAGCTTCTCCGTTCCTCCGCTCGCCATGACGAAGCTTTGTGTTGACTGAACATGCGCACATTATTTTTTTTTTCATAATCAATCCGCGGATCACGTGTGTGCCGAACCAAAGACATTGATCCGAACGAATCAGCGGATCAATGATGATCCGTTGCACCACTATTAAGTACAGAGACTTGCTTCTCCCAATACATTCACAGACATGCAGCTGTGAGCATGTAAGATGTGCTGCTACTGCACATACAACATACATGACATAACCCGAGATGGGGAAGATAGGGGTGTCTGAATCGGGCTGCAGACTGTGCCACAGTCCTGCTCCACTTCACAGCAAACAATGCCAAGTATCTGAATTGCTGAGCAGCAAGGTTATTAGTTGCTAATGCCACGACAACCAGTCAGCTATGCTATATAGATTATGATTTAATTGTTAACAAATTGAGTTAAGGGCCTATCAGCCTGTGACATCTAGAGTTTCATGGCAGAACTTTGTATGCATGTTCGATGGTGAAATCTTTGCAATCTTGCATTGAGAAATGCACTCTAAAAATCGCTTGGTTGTTTTAACCCAACTTTGGGTCAAATATGGACAGACCCAGCCATTGGGTTACATTTTTGAATTACATTTTTAACCCGACGTTTGTGTTTGTCCATATTTGACCCAAAGTTGGGTTAAAACAACCCAGCATTTTGAGTGTTTGATTTTATTATTATTATTAATTATTTTTTGACAATAGGTGGTTTACAGTCACATGATTGTGTTTACGCGGACTGCAGATGGAGGGCAAGGAGTGAAGAGAGCAATGGACGGAATGGAGGAAAATCCGTACTGTACTACTTTAGACGCTATTACAAGAGAAATATATAAACATAAAATGGAAACATATGTTGGACGTGATACTTAAGTTATGAAGAGGACCGATTTTCAACTGAATTGAGAGATTTGCCTGCCATCGAGGCTGTAGATATCAGCAACTACCTCGTCTTACAGACATGCTTTGACTTTACAAAGTTCGGAAACTGGTACGTTACACAAACAGCCACATAAAAACACCTGAATAATGTAATTATAAGCAGGGCTCTCAGCGTCACGCATTGAGCGTGACAGTCACTCATTTCGGTCTTTTGTCACGCACTCCCGCCACACATTGTATTTCTCACGCAGAAAAACTATTTATCATATATTTAATATGCCGCAGCGCCCAAATTGTCTCTAGCCGCTTCACTCTCATAGTGGAACGCAAGCGCGCGCGTCTCCCCTGCTCTCGCAGCCTGTCGCTTTATCAGCCAATCAAAAAAAGGAAAGGGCTACACAATTTTAGCCAATCAGAAAATAGCACTACTGTATCTGGGTAAGATTTAACGCAACAACCAATAAAAAAGCATTTCAAGGAATTGTTCACGTGATTCTGCAACAACATCTCTTCCAAAAGTTTCGTTCACCCGCAGAGGAAACGACTGGAGCTCCGAATATCACTGAGCAGAGTAAGTCATGAGATCTCCTGTTTTAATGTTACAACAAATTTACAAATTGTTTGACACAAACAAAGACAACTTGACTGCTGTTAGAGAATCATATTTTATAATTATCCTGGCCATGGATGCATTAATCATTGCATATATGTCTTTCAAAGATGTCAGGTAAAAAGCAAACGAGCATCCTCTCATTCGCCCTGAGAGGAAAGCCCCCTAAAAAGGCTAGGTTAGAGGATGCTGGCCCAGAGAAGGTGGCCAAAAGGGTAGGCCCATTAGAGGAGGAGACGGTGCCATGTGTCATACATTTTCTGCAAGTCTCAGCAATTAAAAACAACACAAAAACACTAATATTAATATTATTAATGAAACACCCACATTCCAACGCCCCCACCCCCCCCCTCAACAACCAACAACACCCCTCCCCCATTAGGGCGGGGAATGTCACTCTTGCCTGTCTTCAAAACTTGAGAGCCCTGTATAAGCCACATAAATAATGTATTAACTCACATTTGACGAAGTGATCACTGCACACTGTACAAACACACGGGCATTTTCCCATTCGGCTCCTCCTGACCACAGACGTAAGTTAGGTTTACAAGGCATTTTTTACCAGTGTTTTTCTGTCAATTGTATTTCCCCCCTTATGAACAACAACTTTTGGCACACTAAAAAAACTCTTTGTGGTTTGATCGATTTGAGCAACCATAAACGATGCAAAACATAGGCATTTGAGTGTGTTATAGTGCTTCCTAATATAGAAATTTACTTCCTGCCCTCCATCTGTGTTTCGCGTCATGGCAACGCAGTGGCGTGACGTCACGTGAAAACAAGCTATTCTCTCACAAAATGATCATGGCCCATATTTGCTACCAGTTCATCTGCCTGTGGACTGTTTCAAAACTTTAACTTTGATATTCTGTAATACTTTCACTCTTATTCTGCCTTTGTCCCAACTTTTTGGGAGTGTGTTGTAGCCATCAAAGTCAACATTTGTTTATATTTACAAAATACAATTAATTCGATTTTTTTCTTTGTAATTTTGCCAGTTAGATAAAGGTTCAAGAGAATGAACAAATCACAGATTCTTGTTTGTATTGCACTTTACACAATGTCCCGACTTTTCTGAAATTGGGGTTGAATTATCAATGCTGGAAATAATGTTGATGAGTAAAACGTTAACAAAATAGCATTTGTCTATTTATTTTTTAACAGCTGCATTTAAATGGACCCTAATAATCCGATTGTATTTGGACTAGTAGCACAATCAGAATAAAAAAAAGTCACATGTAACCATGGTAAATCAGAATAAATTGACCCGACCTGATTAAAATTTCATACGGATTGTAAGGGGTGGTTTATTCCTTTTTGAAATACAATCGTGAGGGCATGTATACACTTGATCAGACTGAAAATCAAAATGCACAAGTGCACGAACATAGACATAACATATGAAGTATGACGTGCCAAAAGAGCTTTTTTTTCCTGTTGAATTGAGTCATAAATGACTGTTGTGTCCAGGGTGTTTCGGCAGAATTGGGATACTTTTAAGTTGTTGCCGTTGGGAATTTTTTTCTACGGGTTGATTTCCACCCCTGTAAGTACAATGTTGGTGCTCCAACACCCCCAAAACAACCCCCACCTGTACAAATTCAGTGGAGAATTTGGCCAACCAATGGGGAAAATCGCTTTGGGTTATTTTTGTTGCACAGACCTGGCAACCCTGGTTGTGTCATTCTCAAATTCTCCTTCCACTCATCATCTGTGAAGTGGAGCAGGACAATGTCCCACCAGTCCTTGTTTCAGACTCTCATCCACAAACAACTGGTTTGGGCAAGGGAAAGGGCACTTTTACTGCTTGAAAAATACAAACAGCATGTAAATGGCTCATGTGCTCATAGTCATCTAATTAGGATCTGAAATAGATAAATATTTAGATATATTTAAAAAAAAAACACACTTCATATCTTCATAAAAGAAAAAGGAGGATAGTATGGAACATCAGCAGGGAAACTATTCATGCAGCATGTGCGCATGTCAAAAGAAAGAAGCACATCAACTCAATCACTTTATTTATCGCTCATGTAAACACTACGTTCAAATTTATCAATCAGAATGAATTCATTCATTATTAATAAAGTGATTAGTATATTTTTAACATAATTTTGAAAGGTAGCGTATAAATTATCAAACATAATAAAAGCACATGATAATAGTAATAATAGGCCTACACAATAAAGACAACTAATTATTGTTTTTGTAAACTTTTTCAACTTTCTTTTGAGACTTTGGTTTAACGAAATACATTGCACAAACAATAATTAAGAAATACAAATATAACATAAGAACAGTGTTTTTGAAAGTCTTTCAGTCACACATAACTTCAGGCTAAAGGCACTTGGACAAGGATCATCACAGCATAAAATGTGTTGCCATGGAAACATGCCATGCAAACAAAGCACTCAAGAAACAAGTGGATGCCCTAGAGAACTAGTTGTCATTGTTGTACAGCCATCAGTATTTTTTACATTGTTCATCTTTGTTTTCTTCCTTCATTGCAATTCCACTAGCACTACAGAAAAAAACAATGGTATGAACTTAATTAGGCTTACTGGAAAAAAAAAAAATAATAAATAAATAACGATGAGAGAGAAAAAGTGGTAACACTTTACAATAAGGTTCATTAGTTACTACATTAGTTAACATTAACAATGAATGAACAATACTTCTTCAGCATTTCTTAATCTTTGCGTAATGTTAATTTTAACATTTACTAATACTTTATTAAAATCTTGTTAACATTAGTTAATGCACTGTGAACTAACATGAACAACAATGAACAGCTAGATTTGTATTAATTAGCGTTAACAAAGAATAACAAATACAGTAACAAATGGTTTAGTTCATGTTAGTTAATGCATGAACTAATGTTTAATAAATGAACCTTATTGTAAAGTGTTACCGAAGAAGTTATATGACACAAACAAAGCAAAGACGTTTCATCTAAAGTTTATTGCAATAGGACGAGAGCTGTTCTTGGATAGCATGTAGTACAGCATTAGGACAGGATATTTGGATTGAATAGCACTCAGTTGCATTCAAGAAGACAGCAGAATGGTACAGATTTCTCATGTATTTAATTTCCTGTTCCAGTTAGATACTAATAGAGTTATGGGCCATTTTCAGGAGCATGTCTTCCTGTTGACTTTTTCCTTGGGTGTGCCGCTGTTATGTTATATTCCGTTTAACTATTAAAGCAGGTTATTTTGAGGTTTCTTTGAGGGGAGAGGGGTCTACAATGGTAGAGAAATAAATCAACAGCTTTAATTTGATCTGGATTTAAACTGATGCCTAAATGCTAGCCTACATTTAATTGGTAGCCCAGACGGAGGATGTCTCCTCGTTGCCAGAACATCATCTTTCTAGTGGGTGGCCAAAAGGAAGGGCAAAAGCACAGAGCTGTTCTGGCAGTGCTTGATGAGGTGTACCGATGCTTATTGTGCCTTATCATTGCTGCCATAAATCCAGCATCACATGTCTCCTTCACTGAGACTAGGCTGGTGTTCACCAGATGTCCCCAAGGTTCAGGTATGGCTCATATTTATAGAACATGAAAGATGGAGAAATGAATCAATAAATAACACCATGAATGCCCATAAACATAAATCCTCCAATGCGATTTTTGAGTTACTGTTTTGAACGTATAGGCAAAGGGTATAAAAGAACAACAGAAACACATAAAATCAATGCACTGCAAGTAATGCCAAGTTCACACTACAGGATTTTAAGCCCGATTTATGAGATCGCGAGCTCGCCGACAGGTCAGGATGTAATCGCGTGCAAATCGCGGGCGATTAGCGGACGATGAACGCTCGCCAATCTGTTCGTATGAAAGAGCCAACAGACGCAGCAAAACGCTCGCAGATGCCTTGCAGACACGTCGCCGAGCCCAGAAAAATATCTAGCCTGCTAGATATCCAGAGCCGTCGCGCGACTCAACCTCAGTGAAGTCATGAGTACAGCCAATCATAGCAACGCATGGGTTGAGGACACCAGGTAAATCTTAGTTTTTATTTATTTTTTTGCATTTTTTCCTCAGAGCAGAAGATCGTCACGCAAACAGTGTGCAGCACTAGTTTCTGTCTGACCATTATTTACGTGTTGTGTTTTCTTCTTCGCTGCGTATAGGCGCACGTGCTGTTTCGCGTCATTTATGGTTTGTTTTATTGCGTGTTTAGATAGAATCGTTGGGTGCCAGAGTTGTCAACTCGTTATTTATTTGATTATTTTCAGGATTTAGACTGTACCATAGTACTGAAACAGCTTGCTCGTATCATCCGATCGTGGGTGTATCTCCATGCAGCGCGTTGTCAGCTCGTGTAGTGAGTTACCTCCTGTTGTGGATCAATCACGTTGTGTTGTGTGGTGTGAACAGCTAAACAACTTGAACACTCTGATTTCACTGAGACCAAGTCATGTAGTGTGAAACGCACAGTTCAGACCAACGTTTTAAAATCATGTAGTGTGAACTTGGCATTAATCACATTATATTAGCTTTTTCCTGTGCACTTTACACTCTTAAAAATAAGGTTCCCAAATAGGGCCTAAGAACCTACTGGGTTCCCCAAAGAAACTTTGGTAACACTTTATTTGAAGGGGTGTGCATAAGACTGACATGACACTGTCATAAACATGACATAACACCTGTCATGAACATGAAGGAGTCTTTATGAATGTTTATGACTGTTGTCATTAAGTGTCATTCGGTAAATTATGACACTTTTAATGCAAAGTTGACATTGTTTAAAATGTCTTGATTATGACAACTTGACATTAACCAAGAAATCATAACTAGTCCAATATGTTCCACTTTACTTGAGGTAAAGGGAAATATTAATGACACTGTTGTTAAAGCGTTTGACAGTGCAATAACCCTTAATGACATCTTTATAACTAGTAAAATGTGTTCCACTTTACATGAGGACAAGTCAAATATTCATGTCACAGTTATAATGGTGTCTTGACAACCAAAGTTAAAACCAACCATAACATATGACAGGGTAATGTAATGTTAACACAAAGCTAAATAACTTTAAATTTGATAATTAGACCTGTTATGACATATTTGTGACAGGTTGACAGGTTATAATTTCTTGGTTAATGTCAAGTTGTCATAACAGAAGACATTTTAAACAATGTCAACTTTGCATTAAAAGTGTCATAATTTACTGAATGACACTTAAAGGATTAGTTCACTTTTGAAAAAACTTTTGCTGATAATCTACTCACCTCCATGTCATCCAAGATATCCATGTCTTTCTTCCTCATGTTGAAAAGAAATTAAGGTTTTTAATGAAAACATTCCAGGATTTTCTCCATATAATGGACTTCCATGGGAAGCTCATACGGCCCAAGCTCCAAAAGATCGTTAATAACAGTTTCAGATCCAGCTTCAAATGTCTTTAAACGACACCAGACGATGAATAAGGGTCTTATCATGCGAAACGATGGGTTATTTCAAAACTTATTCCAAAAATGTAACTTTTCTAAGGACAAATGGTAGCCTAGCTCTATTCTGGAGGCGCGTTTGTAACGTCACGTAATACTTAATTACGTTCAAAAGGTCACGGGCAACGTAGCCGGAAGTACAGAATCAAAATCGTCCGACATCGTTATTTTACCTTTTAATTCCTTTTTTTTTGTAAACGGCGTTTGAGTTAGTTTGCACGTTCAACCTATGTGTTCAACTTACTGACTCTGTACTTCCAGCTACGTCGCCCGTGACCTTTTGAATGTAATTACGTATTACGTGACGTTAGAAACGCGCCTCCAGAATAGAGCAAGGCTAGCATTTGTCCTTAGAAAAGTTACATTTTTGGAATAAGTTTTGAAATAACCCATCGTTTCGCATGATAAGACCCTTATTCATCGTCTGGTGTCGTTTAAAGACATTTGAAGCTGCATCTGAAACTGTTATTAACGATCTTTTGGAGCTTGGACTGTCTGGTTCCCATGGAAGTCCATTACATGGAGAAAAATCCTGGAATGTTTTCATCAAAAACCTTAATTTCTTTTCAACTGAGGAAAGAAAGACATGGACATCTTGGATGACATGGGGGTGAGTAAATTATCAGCAAAAGTTTTTTCAAAAGTGAACTAATCCCTTAATGACAACAGTCATAAACATTCATAAAGACTCCTTCAAAAGACTGACATGACACTGTCATAAACATGACATAACACCTGTCATGTTTATGACAGTGTCATGTCAGTCTTATGCATACCCCTTCAAAGATTATCCTAAACTTTTAGTGAAAAGTTCTTAAAATATTTCATTTTACTTAGCGTGAGGAACATTTGTAATGATCTAAATAACTTCTCGTTTTACTATAAAGAACCTTTTGTGCAATGAAAAGCTTTCATAAATGTTAAAGGTGCAGTAAGAAATTTCTAAAAAGAACAATGTTGATCAACCCAAACAATCCAAACCCCTCCCGTCATTGCTCCGCCCCGAAATGCACAAACATACAATGCAAGAGTGAATGTCTCTTTATCATAACTAGAGCAAAACAAAATAATGAAGATGACGAATGCATGATAAGGAAGAGCAAAAAATGAACATACAGTGAGAGTATGTAAGCAAGAGTTTGTGGAAATTGCCAGCAACACAGAAGCTCCAGACAAACAATGACACTCAACAATTGTGTTGTCACAGAAATCACTTATTGCACTTATAAAGGTTCTTCGTGCAACTATAGATGCCAATAAATATTTTGTGTACTATAGAATTACAACTGATAGTTCATATTTAGCTTAACATCCACTGGAGAGCTTGCAAGAAGGAGAATAAATGGCTATACTGGAGCCCATATAAGTTACCTCTTTTGTTACATTCACATACAGATATAGAATAAGTGAACCTGTGGCAGCAGATGAATGCATCCCTCATGGGAATGAAAACAAGGCACTGCCATTTAGGCACACTAGCTTATTCTGAACATATATTGCGGCAACATGGCGGCAACTCAGTGCATTTAGGCATGTAGACATGGTCAAGACAATCTCCTGCAGTTCAAACCGAGCATCAGTATGGGGAAGAAAGGTGATTTGAGTGACTTTGAACGTGGCATGATTGTTGGTGCCAGAAGGGCTGGTCTGAGTATTTCAGAAACTGCTAATCTACTGGGATTTTCACGCACAACCATCTCTAGGGTTTACAGAGAATGGTCCGAAAAGAAAAAACATCCAGTGAGCGGCAGTTCTGTGGGCGGAAATGCCTTGTTGATGCCAGAGGTCAGAGGGGAATGGCCAGACTGGTTCGAGCTGATAGAAGGGCAACAGTGACTCAAATAACCACCCGTTACAACCAAGGTGGGCAGAAGAGCATCTCTGAACGCACAGTACGTTGAACTTTGAGGCAGATGGGCTACAGCAGCAGAAGACCACACCGGGTGCCACTCCTTTCAGCTAAGAACAGGAAACTGAGGCTACAATTTGCACAAGCTCATCGAAATTGGACAATAGAAGACTGGAAAAACGTTGCCTGGTCTGATGAGTCTCGATTTCTGCTGCGACATTCGGATGGTAGGGTCAGAATTTGGCGTCTACAACATGAAAGCATGGATCCATCCTGCCTTGTATCAACGGTTCAGGCTGGTTCATGGTGTGGGGAATATTTTCTTGGCACTCTTTGGGCCCCTTGGTACCAATTGAGCATCGTTGCACGCCACAGCCTACCTGAGTATTGTTGCTGACCATGTCCATCCCTTTATGACCACAATGTACCCAACTTCTGATGGCTACTTTCAGCAGGATAATGCGCCATGTCATAAAGCTGGAATCATCTCAGACTGGTTTCTTGAACATGACAATGAGTTCGCTGTACTCAAATGGCCTCCACAGTCACCAGATCTCAATCCAATAGAGCATCTTTGGGATGTGGTGGAACGGGAGATTCGCATCATGGATGTGCAGCCAGAATCTGCGGCAACTGTGTGATGCCATCATGTCAATATGGACCAAACTCCCTAGGAATGCTTCCAGCACCTTGTTGAATCTATGCCACGAAGAATTGAGGCAGTTCTGAAGGCAAAAGGGGGTCCAACCCGTTACTAGCATGGGGTACCTAATAAAGTGGCCGGTGAGCGTATTTCCTGCAGTTGTGTACTTAAAATATCCCAAAAGTTCCCAAAGATTTTTCATTTCAGAAATATTCCAAATTTAAATAACCGGCCGTCCCAGAATTTTCACTTGATGCCTGTTACTGACGTAATATCCACGTTAACCCTGGTTTCCGCTCAGCAGCACAAGCATAGAAACCATGACGACAGACGTGGACAACAGTGTTACTTCTAGCAGCACGCTCACACAATTGTTGTTGTTTCGTTCAAACATTATGGACCATACCATAGCAAGCAAACTTTGGGAAAAAAGGAGAGCTAAAACAAGAATCAATATTAGTGTGGCATTTTCGAGAATGCCGAGGGCTCCACGTCCGCAAACTTTGACTTGACAAAGCTCTTACATGTACTTTATTAGACAGGAGAGCAAATGTACATAAAACTAATGAATGTTGTATAGTTTAACATGATGTTATGATTAGTATGTTATTGATCCTCAGTATGTTCTAATGTTGATCTCTTTTACCGTGTAGTCGCTTACAGAGAAACAAACACATAGAATAACATTATAACTTTCAACACACTCAAATGCAGTTAAGTATGATATTGTAGTAGACCAAGTGAAACAGCGCTACATTACCTCACAAGTTTCATCCGTCTAATAAACTGACTTGAGTAATTCAGAACTTGCGGGTAGTTTGGTAAAATGAAATGTCCTTAATCTTTTTCTATCCGCAGGACTTGTGTGTGGCGTTATATCTGTCTCTTATTAGCAATGGCGCCCTACTTCATAACTTAATCACTCGAAATACACATTATCAGGGAAGTGAGGACATCAGCACACCTATTCATCCATATAGATACAATACTCATACTATTCCTACGCTATCTCATGACCAATTCGTAACGAATTTGTACGAGTGATTAAAAAGTGGCTAATTCGTACTAATTCATACGACCTCACTCGTATGAATTCGTCGATTTGTCCAAACCCACGTGATGGGTAGGTTTAGGTAATTCGTACAAATTCATACGAATTGGTCAATTCATAAAATATGTACAATTTAGCAAAAACGTACTAATTCTTACATGTAAGGTCGTATGAATTGTTACGAATTAGCCACCCGTAAAATTCGTATGAATTCTTGTGAGATCGGGTTGACTATATTCAGCTGCTCGCGCTATTGTTTACAATATCCATTTCCCACGGTTGTATGGGGCTCTTTAATTCAGCTACACATTTCAAAATTTCCCTAAACACTCATTCAAGTTTTAATACACCACATACACTTCAAAAGGAAACTGTTTTAAACATTATTTCACTAAGTACCAACCTGGAAAACAGAATCAATGAGTGAAAGAGCGAACCACCATCTTCCAAATCTCTATCTAAAAGAAGAGTAAGGCAGCCGTCACCTATAGGTACCGTGATGCAACAATACCCACACTTTTGTTCCGCTTTGATTTGGTCCCCCCCCCACATTATATTACACAATAAAAGTTGAAGTCTACCAGTGTTGGGGAGTAGTTAACTACAAGTAGCGTAGCTACTAACTTAACTACATTTTTCAGTAGCTTGGCAGTAGCTCAGTTGCTTTTTAAAAATGTAGCTTTTCCAGTAGCTAACTGCTTTTGCAGCAAGTAGCGGTGTAGCACAAGCAAAAGCTACATTGCTACATTGTCGAGCCTACACGAATCAGCGCGATGCAAGGATATTCTTCTTCTTGTTAGATTACAAACTCATTTTTTGCCATTACCACCACCTGTTGTTTAATCACGCATCTTGCGGCTAACGGTTCACTCACGTACAGTGGGTTGACACACTCATATTATGATTATATAGCAAGACGTGATGGCAGATTTGGAGGATGGAGAAACAACTAACGTTAATTACACATGGCCTTATTTGTCCAATTTCAATCAGTATTTTTGAGAAAATGTTCTACATGCAATTTACGTTGGATGTATATTTCGTTCTTGCAGTGTTGTAGGCTATTTGTTGCACTTTTGACAAACAGTCAGAGATATTTTAGTGTTGTGTGTAATAAAACAATACTCTTTGAAATTGTAATTGCATTGCATTGTTTTAAACACTAAATATTTTACTTAAAACATTCATCAGACACTTTTTCAGTTATTTATAATATACGTTGTTCAAAAAGCGAAATTATTTTCAATGTAGCTAGCTACTTTTTGATTGTAACTTGTAGTGTAGCTAACTACTTTTCTAAACGGGTAGCTTGACTGTAGTTAAACTACTTTCGAGTAGCTTGTAGCTTGTCAAACTACATTTTCAGAGTAGCTTCCCCAACACTGAAGTCTACTAACGCTGTGCTGATTATTATTTACCACATACTGTAAAGGTGTATCACATAAAAAATAAAATAAAATAAAAAACATCAATGCATTCACACATCCATAAAAGCATTATTAGATCCATAAGCTTAACGACATGTTCCATAATTCAGCTGGAATTTTGCATCATCAACCTACGCCTTTGTTACTGTAAGAGGTAAGCAACCAATAGCAGCGATATTGCATCTTTAAGATAAGTAGGAATTTTCTTTTTTCATTCCCTGAGTAACACGTGAGGAAACATGCTTTAAAAGAAAGCAATAGTCTTTCAGCAATAATCGTTTAAGTCACATTAATGAATTAAGTGACATTAATGAACAAATTGGCAGATATTCAACTTTATCTGCATTTTGTTCAGACATACTGGTAAGGTTAAGCTGGTTGAAATTTCATAGCATTTCCAACAAATGAGTCTGCAATTAACTAATGTACATTCTGACTAAGTAATGTATGTTTGTAAAAGCTAAAGTTAACAAACACCAACATCAATGACAGCAAGACTAAAGGCAAGATCTTAACACATGAAGATAGAAATGAGATTATCCTGTTTCCCCAAGGACTTTTGTTCATATAAAATCTTGGCATTGAAACCACAGTGGCTTTTACACAAATTTAATAAAAGCATTCATGATGAAATTACCTAATGTCTATTGACATTTTATCCAGGCATTATTAAAAAGGCCCAGGATCTGGTTATCATTCACTTTCAGGTTTAGAAATCGTATCCAATATGCTTTACTGTTTGGCTATCTTTACAGATTGATCAGAGTAGACTTTGCCATTTCTAATTTTGGTTGTGGACAGTTTAACTTTTCTGTAAAAACCTAGTCCAATGCATGCACAACTTAGTGGTATGGTTAGGCTCAGGGTTTTTACCTGGAAATATCGCATGCAACACAGCATGATCAAATTGTAAAAACGTACCTGTGGCAATACAGTACACATCACTGTAGTTTCCAACAGAACTGAACAGAGGCAGTAAATCAGCAAGCACTTTTAATCGTGTTCACGCACAATTATGATTACAGGGATGAATTAAGACTTGTTTTAATGTGGCTCCTTGCACAATTATGTTATGACATAAAAACACACTTTTTACCATAGTGCATGATTTGTGATTTGTGTTTGCATCATTGAGCAGCTCCATATGTTCGGTTTTACTGGCGTACCAAGCTTGCTTATGTCACATTTGCTTTTGTTAACACTATCGGGTAGGTTTAGGGTGTACGTTATTTTTTAAATGGAACATTAAGCTTTTAGAGCCACTCAATTCAATTCAGAACTACAGTGATACATATAAACCCCAACGTTCACGTTCATCTGTTCTGGAAAAAAATTATTAAAGGGTACCTATTATGGAGTTTTGAAAATTGCCCTTCATGTAGTGTGTAACATAGATCTAAGTGAACGAAAACATCCTGCAATGTTTTAAAAATGAAAGTTCACTGTATACAAAGTTATTGTCTCTCAAAGTAAGAGTCGACTCTGAGTCTCTCATATGAATCGTTCAACGAACGATGCTTTTCCTTTGTCTAGTTGACGTCAACTTGACAAGTTATTTGAATAAGAAATGCCCACTTATTGCGCTCTGAGACGCCAGGGAAAACCGGAAAACAATCATGTCGACGAGACGCTGTGTTTTGAAGTGCGATGCAAAAGCGAACTTTTTTCATCTGCCAGGAGAGGAGCATTTGAAGACTAAGTGGCTACAGTTCATATATACAAGTATACATAGTTCCCACATGACGTCACAACATACGGGCATTTGCTGACCCGGCGCTATTGCTGCGGGCAAAACATTAGAAGAAACAATACGAGTTGAACGAAGTGAGATGAGTTTCGTGCTATAGTCAAAATGGTCATCTCCTGCTGGGTCAATGGATGATAAAATCGTGTCGGAGGTTCAGTTAAATCGGGGATTTTACACTATAGCCGTCATTAGACTCCATGGATGTGAGAAGACTAAGCTTTTGTCCGAACAACGACGGAGATTATGGCTGGGGAGGATAAACAGGAAAGAAACTCACTCAAAACACGCAAGAATTTGTTTGACAAAAGCACAATGTTGTGTTTTATTGCGAGTGTAAGTTAACACATTGCAGTTTGAATAATGTCCTGTATGAACAAAATGACGAGGTATTAAAAGCATACAAAACAACATTGTTTCCACTGTTTGATCTCGCATTGTAGCATTGCGATCTCAGATTATGTCCCTAAAGAACCCGCATATAATGTAGTTCCGCATTACATTAATTAAATTGCACGCGAGTTATTTATTTTTATATTCATGCACCAAACCATGACGCCCGCAAGTACATGCATATCACAGAAAGCACCGGTGACTGTTTTAAGGGGAACATGAATTAAGTTGTGCAGGCTATGGCTTTTTAATAGACAGATTAGCATCATGATGCTTCTTCGCTATGATAAGTTATTTTTCCATTGATTGCACTTGAGCAAACGTCACCGAACCAACCCACGGCAAGCAGATCGTACGCCTCCAGTGATTTCCAGACTCGGAATTGCTCACAATGTGTAAAAACTCCTCACCAATACCAGATAATGGCACACATGAAAATACTGTATCTGAGGCAAAGCTGCATAATCATTGCTCAGTGCTTCCTTCGTTACTGCATACGGATCCACACCATTTATGAATGAAATTTTCGCATTGTACCTCTCTCTGTCTTGTTTTAATGGTCTCTTTATAATCTATTTCACTTTGTCTTTTCATGATTTGCATAATAACATAAACAGAAATAAATATTTGTTTGTAAAACGACATTCTCTGATAAAACTTTGTAAAAACCTATGGTAAACACAGCGGTTTTGCCCTCAAAGATGGCAAGATCTCCGGGGAGGTCACGTGACATTAATTCGCCTGTGGGAACTATGTATAAATTAATAAACCATAACCCATTTAAGGTGATGGGCGTTCCGTTTCCAGATATCTCTGCACAGAGAATACCAATCACAACTTGGCTAGGTCATCTGACCAATCACCGCAGATTAGCGTCACGCAAAGGCGGGTTTTGGAAAAGGACTCGCTGAAACGATTCATATGGGAGTCGGTGAGCAAATCAGGTAAAAATAAATGCATATTATAAGACAACAAAAGGGTTTTTTGTCATTGCATGCTTGTAAAACTGTTGTTGGGGACTCCCAGAACAATATTAGGAACATTTTAAATGCCATAATAGGTACCCTTTAATTAATGAATTAAAAATAAACATGCTTTTAACGCCACTCACTGGACATTTAACTTTGAAACTGTCATGAAACATGTAAACGCAGCATATTTTGCAATATGCTAAAATGTTGCCACAGGTACATTTTTCTGATGAGCCTTACTGAAAATATTCTGACCTGCAAGGATAGCCATGAGCCACCATTGTGCCCTTGAGCAAAGCACCTCATATAGGTTGCTCCAAGGGAATTGCCCTTGTGAAAGTCCAGTACCTGGTCATGTGGGATAAAAAAGGTACTGACTCTTAGTTAAAAGGGATGGATTCTATTTATTTAAAAGCCCCATGGAATTGCTTGAAGAGGACATTGACAGATTTCCTTTTAATAACTAAAAGATTAAAGCCAAATACTATAAAATTTACGATCTGCTAAAAGTAAATGCCAATGTCATAGTTTCAGGTAGGCACTAGCAATACCTCAAAGCTAACAGACATGGACTGAGTAAAAACCACAAACATAATTTTAGTCCATGGGTTTTATGGAAGACAACATTACACATCTAGAATACATCTGTTTATTTATTTTTTATTTTTTTGTATATTATAATCATGTTGAAAATATTCCTAATACTGACTATGGTCTGCCTATGATTTGTTTTGTCCCTTTTTAAGATTGTGGCTATGTGACACTAATGAGCAAATGGCAATAAAAGATTCAAGAAAGCTTGTTTGATCATCTCTGCAGTAAGAAGAGAAAATGCACAGTAAATAATGAGCCAATCAAACTTTTAGACGAGAGATCAATGGAGTCAAATGCACAAACCTTGCATGCCATCTGTTGTTAACTATGTTTCTTCACCTTATAACAACCTCCTCCGCACACCCTCTACCTCCAGACCAAAATGCATGGACACACACACACACTCACACAAAGAGCTTGAGCCAGAAGCCCGACTTCTCTAAGAATCAAACAATTAAGAAAGTTGCTTTCCTGAATCCACCAGCTATATGCGCTTTTAATCTCCGATTCTCTGCGAACTAGAGAGACAGTGGTGCAAATTATTTGCTTGTTTTACATCACATCACATGTCAACTATAATGATGGAGGCCCACGCAAGATTTCAGCGGACAAAAAAGCAGCATGCATATGTCTCACTAAACCCACGAGAGCAGCAGCCTGTGAAGCAAAACAGCTTTCACTTTTATGCCTTTTTTTTGGAAAGTTTCAAGTAAAATTCTCCATTAGAATGGCAGCATGTAGCATAGTTCTGTAAGCATTGAGTCGTTTGAAGAAAGTACTTTTCTGTTTATTGTTAGAAATACATTACTTTAGATGGAACGCTGAAATATAAAGATGGTATGAAAGTGAAATGACACTTATTTATCTTTTAGGTCTTGCTGTTTAAAATGCAATTGTATTATTCAGGATTACATTGTAAACATTTACAACTTTAATGATCGAAGAAATTACAACATAAACTGAAGAAGAAAAAATTACACATTGAGGGCCTGCTGATAGCCTAGACCAGAATGAATTAGAATGTACATGTTTTATTTACTCACAGAATTCTATCTGACTTTATACATTAGAAATAAGCATACAATGACTTCTGGGAAATTAACAAAGTATCATTTTTTTATTTATTTTTAACCAACAAACAGAATTCCAATTATTTAGATGCATGCTGTGAGAATTCAGACCTCCAGAAAGGGGTCACATGTATGAAGCCCTCTCAAAAAAATCACCAAGAAGATTTGCATGAATATTGAATACCAATCTTCATATGAATATAAATACTATCAGACATGGGGGTAGGGGGAGGGATATTATAAAACTCCTAGAGGCTTGTTTAAACATTCATTGTTTGTAAACATTTTTCATGCTACACTTTAATATTACTTTATAACTTACAAAGTTAGACTGGGGAGTGTTAGGGAAGCCTGTCACGATTTTTGCAATTTCATTTGGGGAAAGGTGTCACCCTTCACCTTTAAGAATCAATCATAATGCAGGATAATAGACGTATATTCACGTTCAAGGGCCCTGGAGAGGCACATGGTCTCAAAACTGATGTGAGCAAGTGAACGAGTCGACTGTTGACATACTGAAAAAAAATCTGGATTTTTTAAAATAAATCTTCACAATCCCTTAATGTATCCACATCAATCTCTGCCCCACTGACCAATTGTTTTACGCCAGACTAAATAAGTGGGACATAACTAGATGATCTATATAGGGAGTATGTTGTAACAGTGTTTGTAAAGAAAGCTCCTAAGGAGAAGGTTATGTGCTGTAGTTTAGCAAAGCTTGACTATGTCAGTATTACTTCCCCAATGCAGCCATTTTCAAAATGTAAGTGATAGCAGGAAAAAAAGACCACGCCTTTGTTTCAGTCAAGGAAACAAATAAAGGAAATTTCATTCCGTTTTAAAGGGACACTATGCAGGAATTCTGTTTTTGTCAAACAGCGACCGCTAGAGTAGCGACCTCCTGCCGTAGCTACGTTGTAGGCTGTGTAATGCGCGTGCCCTGATGTGTACCTCTCCAAAAATGTAACAATGCGTCAATTCTATGCTGGATGCACAGCCCGTTCTCATCCCAAAGCGCCATATACAACGCTTTTGCAAAAGCGTAAATATTCAACGCACATGGCAGCCTTTAGCGCTAAATGAGACGTAAAAATAAATCGGGCAGAAGGCGCCTCCTAGTGGTCTAACCCTACCCCTACCCGATACCTGAACTTAACCATAACTGAAGCGTCTCATTTGGCGCTAAAGGGTGCCATGTGCGTTGGATATTTACGATTTTGGGATTGAGAATGCGCTTGGGATGCAAGAGCTGTGATTGGTCTGCTGAGAATCGCTCCCTCAGGTTTCACATGTTCCCTCTGCGTGCATTCCCTGCGTTCCCCTCCCACGCAGCCGACGACGCAGAAGTATAAAGTAAAACCAACGTGTAGTCTACAACCTAGAGGCTCTGGCGTAGGTCCGACACAGAAGTATAAATCAGCCTTACTGTTGCAAATACCACTCACGCAGAGCATGACGTGGTGTGACGTGTTACATAGTATACGATAGTACGTGTTTTAATTTGACGTTTAATGAGATCTAATATGTGTTGTTAGTGGTGAAATTTTCATGTGATTAAATGCATAGATCCAACTTTTATCCCCATTTTTTTTTTATTGGTCCAGTGGCAGAACTTTTGCCAAGCATGTCATGGTGCGTTCACACCAGAAGCAAATAGAGTGTCTGGCGCGAAGTGATTTCAATGTTAAAGGACAACTCCGGCGCAAAATGAACCTTTGGTCTAATTACACATTGTTACCAAGTCAACCGTTATCTGAGATTTGTTTTCATGATTGCCGAATGTAAATAGTTTTATCTATAAATACAGTTTAGCCTATAATGCTAGTATAACGCTAGTATATAGGGCATAGAGTAATGACAAATAAAAATCGCTTGTTATTATGACT
>JAQIUQ010007248.1:0-149510 GCA_030378365.1 Hybognathus amarus
TTGGATTAAGCCAGGAATAGGCCTTTGTTCAATTAGGGCATTTAAGTAGCTTTTGGGCTAGGGGTGTAATGATACCCTCATGTTAGGATTTGATATATATATCATAATACTGAACTCAGCGATATTGCGATACTGCAAGACATATGGTAAAAGGTTCACAAAGAAATTACTGTTGATTAAAATGCTAAATTTGGTATTACATTGGGAGTGGAAATGAAAAGGTTTGGACTTGGTGCTGGGAAACCAATGCACAGGACCACAGACACCGGAATAAAAAGAATTCATGATTCTGAAGCTGAAAATACAGAATTATATTAGATGAATATGCTTGCAATTTTATTGGTAACATAGGACATTTGGCATTATCAGGACTGACAAATATCCCCTCATTGCTTTATTATACTCAACATAATACAGTAGTTTAATGTAGTACTGACACTAAAACTCTATAAACTTGATTTTTTTTTGCATACAGTAATTTTCATTTTGGGTGAACTACACTCAAAACCGATTGTTACTATCCACAGAAGAGGTATCACAGCAAATGTGTTTTCTTCTTGAGTTTTCCTTATGTTTAGACTTAAGTTACTCGGATTGTAGCAGCTTTATTAAGTTGCATAAAAGAAAGGGCACTTTAAAAAAATACATTTAAAGGTGCTATATGTATTTTTTGGTGGCCTCTGTTGGTAATGTTTCAGATTGCAACCAATGTTTCACGATTGAACACAAGAGCGATCACTCATGGTACACGGCCACACTGAGACTTTACACACACACACACACACACACCGGAGAAAGCATCACACAACATGCTGGAAACTCAACAACTTGTATGCTTTTGTGAACATAAAGCAGCCTACTTTGATTGGTCATCTCAAATATTCTGACATGGGCAATGACAGACCAACGAGACGAACGCACTGAATTATCACGACTGAAGAGAACACAAATCTGTGTAGCCTACTCAATTACTAATTATTATTTAGTCCAAATGTCCAAATGTTTTCAGACTCTTTGAGAAATGAAGTGATGTGCAGTATGAGTAAAATAGTGCTTTTGACATTGGGTTAATGTAAACCTGTTGTAGGAGAGCTGCAAAATAAAAACACCGTAGTAGGCACTTTAAAAACTAATGGAAATGTTGATAGTACACAAATCATTTTTTTTATGCTTATTCAAACCTACCTACCTAGATCACTCACATCAGCTAGAAATACCAAGGGTTCACTCTAAGCATGGAGAGACTGCTTTTAGCTAGTATACCAGCCACCGCTGGAACCAGCTTCCAGAAGAGATCAGATGTGCTCCTACAGTAGTCACATTCAAATCCAGACTCAAAACACATCTGTTTAGCTGTGCATTTACTGAATGAGCACTGTGCCACTGTTCGCCCGACTGTTAATGTACTTCATTATATTTTTGATTCTAAATTGTTTTAATTATTTACTATATTTTATTTTAATCATTATTTTTATTTTTCATTATTTCATTTTTTTTACTCTAAACTTTTTTAATCATTCTGATTTCTTTTGATTTTAATTTCTTCTATGTAAAGCACTTTGAATTGCCATTGTGTATGAAATGTGCTATATAAATAAACTTGCCTTGCTTTGCCTTGCCTACCTTCCAGTATTAACTTTCACATGCAGTTACACATTAACCTACCTACCTAACAGTATTAAATAAAAAAATTATCAAACAACCCCTACATCCCCACATGTTTTTTAAGAGAGTTTCAAGAAAATCCTCCTCGCTCCTCCAAAAACAAACTCCAGCATATTCAGGGGTCTGACACGACTGGATCTTCAAATGGCACAGGGTTCTGTGGTCAGATGAGACTAAAAAAAAAGCTTTTTGGCAGTAAGCACACTAGATAGTTTGGTGGACATGAGGATAAAAAGTGTGTACAATTTAATATACCATTGGATCTTTAATGTTGGGGGCCTATTTTTCTGCAGGAGGTCCTGGACTTCTTATTCAGATACATGGCATTGTGGATTCTATTAAATATCAACAGATAAAAAATCTAAACCTGACGCTTTCTGCTAGAAATCTTATAATGGGCCATGGTTGGATCTTCCACCTGGACAACGATCCAACACAAAAATCAAAATCAACAGAAAATTTGTTAGGGAGCACCAAATGAAGCTTTTGCCATGAACGTCCCAGACCCTGACCTGAACCCTATAGAAAATGAGTGGTCTGAACTGAAGAGAAGAAGCACCAACATGGATCTGGGAATCTGAAGGATCTGGAGAGTGTCTTTATGGAGGACTGGTCTCTGATCTCAGGTCAGGTGTTGTCCAAACACATCAGGCATTATAGCAGAAAACTCAGAGCAAATATCTTGGCAAAAGGAGATTGCAAACAGGTATTTAATAAAAGGGTATGAATAATTGTGGCCAACGTGTTTTGGAGAAAAACATTTATTTTATAATGTAATTGTGATTTCGCAAGCAGTTACTCATTAACTGTCACATGCAGTTACACATCAACTTTCAGATGCAGTTACACATCGACTTTCACATGCAGATACTCATTAACTTTCACTTGCAGTTACACATTAACTTCCACATGCAGTTACACATTAACTTCACATGCAGATACTCATTAACTTTCACATGCAGTTACACATTAACTTCCACATGCAGTTACACATTAACTTCACATGCAGATACTCATTAACTGTCACATGCAGTAACACATTAACTGTCACATGCAGTTACACATTAACTTTCACATGCAGTTACACATCGACTTTCACATGCAGATACTCATTAACTGTCACATGCAGTTACACATTAACTGTCACATGCAGTTACACATCAACTTTCAGATGCAGTTACACATTGACTTTCACATGCAGATACTCATTAACTGTCACATGCAGTTACACATCAACTTTCAGATGCAGTTACACATCGACTTTCACATGCATATACTCATTAACTTTCACTTGCAGTTACACATTAACTTCCACATGCAGTTACACATTAACTTCACATGCAGATACTCATTAACTGTCACATGCAGTTACACATTAACTGTCACATGCAGTTACACATAAACTTTCACATGCAGTTACACATCAACTTTCACATGCAGATACTCATTAACTGTCACATGCAGTTACACATCAACTTTCAGATGCAGTTACACATCAGACTTTCACATGCAGATACTCATTAACTTTCACTTGCAGTTACACATTAACTGTCACATGCAGATACTCATTAACTGTCACATGCAGATACTCATTAACTGTCACATGCAGTTACACATTAACTGTCACATGCAGTTACACATTAACTTCACATGCAGATACTTATTAACTGTCACATGCAGTTACACATTAACTGTCACATGCAGTTACACATTAACTTCCACATGCAGTTACACATTAACTGTCACATGCAGATACTCATTAACTGTCACATGCAGTTACACATTAACTGTCACATGCAGTTACACATTAACTGTCACATGCAGTTACACATTAACTTCAAATGCAGTTACTCATCAACTTTCACATGCAGATACTCATTAACTTTCACTTGCAGTTACACATTAACTTCCACATGCAGATACTCATTAACTGTCACATGCAGTTACACATTAACTGTCACATGCAGTTACACATTAACTTTCACATGCAGTTACACATCGACTTTCACATGCAGATACTCATTAACTGTCACATGCAGTTACACATCAACTTTCAGATGCAGTTACACATCGACTTTCACATGCAGATACTCATTAACTTTCACTTGCAGTTACACCTTAACTGTCACATGCAGATACTCATTAACTGTCACATGCAGATACTCATTAACTGTCACATGCAGTTACACATTAACTGTCACATGCAGTTACACATTAACTTCACATGCAGATACTCATTAACTGTCACATGCAGATACTCATTAACTGTCACATGCAGTTACACATTAACTGTCACATGCAGTTACACATTAACTTCCACATGCAGTTACACATTAACTGTCACATGCAGTTACACATTAACTGTCACATGCAGTTACACATTAACTTCCACATGCAGTTACACATTAACTGTCACATGCAGATACTCATTAACTGTCACATGCAGTTACACATTAACTGTCACATGCAGTTACACATTAACTTCACATGCAGATACTCATTAACTGTCACATGCAGATACTCATTAACTGTCACATGCAGTTACACATTAACTGTCACATGCAGTTACACATTAACTTCCACATGCAGTTACACATTAACTGTCACATGCAGTTACACATTAACTGTCACATGCAGATACTCATTAACTGTCACATGCAGTTACACATTAACTGTCACATGCAGTTACACATTAACTTCACATGCAGATACTCATTAACTGTCACATGCAGATACTCATTAACTGTCACATGCAGTTACACATTAACTGTCACATGCAGTTACACATTAACTTCCACATGTAGTTACACATTAACTGTCACATGCAGTTACACATTAACTTCCACATGCAGTTACACATTAACTGTCACATGCAGATACTCATTAACTGTCACATGCAGTTACACATTAACTGTCACATGCAGTTACACATTAACTTCAAATGCAGTTACTCATTAACTTTCACATGCAGTTACACATCAACTTTCACATGCAGTTACACATCGACTTTCACATGCAGATACTCATTAACTGTCACATGCAGTTACACATTAACTTTCACATGCAGATACTCATTAACGGTCACATGCAGTTACACATTAACTTTCACATGCAGATACTCATTAACTGTCACATGCAGTTACACATTAACTTCACATGCAGATACTCATTAACTGTCACATGCAGTTACACATTAACTGTCACATGCAGTTACACATTAACTTCCACATGCAGTTACACATTAACTGTCACATGCAGATACTCATTAACTGTCACATGCAGTTACACATTAACTGTCACATGCAGTTACACATTAACTGTCACATGCAGTTACACATTAACTTCCACATGCAGTTACACATTAACTGTCACATGCAGATACTCATTAACTGTCACATGCAGTTACACATTAACTGTCACATGCAGTTACACATTAACTTCAAATGCAGTTACTCATTAACTTTCACATGCAGTTACACATCAACTTTCACATGCAGTTACACATCGACTTTCACATGCAGATACTCATTAACTGTCACATGCAGTTACACATTAACTTTCACATGCAGATACACATCGACTTTCACATGCAGATACTCATTAACGGTCACATGCAGTTACACATTAACTTCCACATGCAGTTACACATTAACTTCACATGCAGTTACACATCAACTTTCACATGCAGTTACTCATTAACTTCCACATGCAGTTACACATCAACTTTCACATGCAGTTACACATTAACTTCACATGCAGATACTCATTAACTGTCACTTGCAGTTACACATTAACTGTCACATGCAGTTACACATCAACTTTCAGATGCAGTTACACATTAACTTTCACATGCAGATACTCATTAACGGTCACATGCAGTTACACATTAACTTCACATGCAGATACTCATTAACTTCCACATGCAGTTACACATCAACTTTCACATGCAGATACTCATTAACGGTCACATACAGTTACACATTAACTTCACATGCAGATACTCATTAACTGTCACTTGCAGTTACACATTAACTTTCACATGCAGATACTCATTAACTGTCACTTGCAGTTACACATTAACTTTCACATGCAGTTACACATTAACTTTCACATGCAGTTACACATTAACTTCACATGCAGAGTGTTAAAGTTAATAAAATAATTAAGTGATAAATTTAGTAATGATTGATCATTATTGAAGACACCTGATGATCAAGCAGAATCACTGAAGGACAAAATCACAGATTGTAAGTCACCGTTATGGAGATCAGTGTCTGATTTAGTTGGGCTCTTGACATTTATACTTTCACTTTAAAGTTTGTTTGTCTGCTGTTATTGATTTATGACAGTCAAATGAACAAAGACAACTGTGATCTGATAGTGTTGGATATGTTATGAAATAATCATGCTGTGATCTGAAAAGTAAAACTTATTCAGATGATTTGGTTTAACTTGTTAATAACAGTTTAGTGGTTCTACAATATATGATAATGTGTATCTTTCTTATAAACCAAAACATTTAATAAAAATTGTTCAAATCACTTTACAATATATTTAGACACACAAGACATCAATAATCAGCCTGTGTATCTCAAGTGTGGTGGCCAAAATAATCGTATTGCCACCAATCACAACTCAATAATGTCTCCCATCATGCATTGCAGTATGAATAAATTATGATCTGAATTGTCTATGTAATTTACTTATCCTAATTGAATATTCTGCTCGTCACCGTTGTTGAGATGAATTGAGTGAATCTTGAGGTCTGTGTGGGCCTTAAAGAGTGAATTATTTTTTTAAATAACTTAAGAATTCCATTATATTATATCTAGATTCTGGATAGTTAGGCAGAATCTCAGTTATGCTGTAACCAAAAGAATAAATCCCAAACATATATTTTAAATTATGAATATCATAATATATAACAAACACCCTTATATCACATTTTTTCTTTGTTCATCTGAGATATAACTCGGATACAACATTCAAAGAAAATCTAAATTTAATATAAGGGTCAAGAGCTCACCTAAAGCAAACACTCATCTCCATAACGGTGGCTTACAATTTTAGATATTCTCCTTGTGATTCTGCTTTAGGTGTCTTCAATAACGCTCAATCATCACTCATTTAATCACTTAATGATCTCATTAACTTTAACACTCTTAAATGTGGACTCATATACACTCCCAGGTGTGTTAGTTTAACACTGGAGATTTTGTCATGACGAAGAGCCGTAATTAACTGACAAGCTGAACCATATCGCATTAAATATCGCTGGCGATACGTCCTCAATATTAACGCGATATGGCTCAGCTTGTCTGTGATCTACAGATCTACAGTAAATGCCGCTCCATCTGAAAGCAGGTGAAGGTGATTTACTGCTAATCAAGGAACCGGCTTTACTGATTACATGCACATAACAATATTGTGCGATATATCGCCCTGCCATATAAAGGCTTTAGCTGTGCTTAGCCGCTGGAGTATAATCAGAAACCCACATTTTGCTTAAGCAGAACTCCCGGCAAATAAACCTTCGAGGTATAAAACGGTAAATGGTAAAGCGGTAAACGTACATGGGAGTGAGCAGACCTTGCCTATATCAGAGCACCTCAAAATTTCGACCCGAAAAAAACGACACTGGTACCCCTGTTGTTTTTTTTTTTTTTGTGCGAAAAAATACGTTTCTCCAATCTTCTTGAAACTCTGGATTCTGATAGAGGGCCATAAGACTTAGACCTGAGTGCAAAAATGGAGGATCTAGACCCTTCCAGAGCTGAGATATTGATATCCCACGTAGCATTTACGCTATTATAAAAATAATGGGTTCGTGAACAGTGTAATTATGGGATAGCTCATGGTGCTACGGACTCAGGGGCCCCAGCTGAGTGCAGTAAAATAGTTATTATCATGACAGGAACTTTAATTAAAATGTCCAAGTAATACACTACCCAAATCCCCATTCAATAGATTGCAGGCGGGTTTCTGTCCATTTGCAGCTTATTGCACGAAGGCCGGGGTTAGTACATTTAAAAATAGTGGGTTAATGGACACATAGTGGGTTCGCGGACAGTGGAATTCTGGGACGGCGCTTGATGCTACGGACCCCGGTGGGCCTCCTGATTGCGGTAAAATAGTTTTTAGCATGACAGGAACTTTAATTAAAATGTCTATCAAAAATACTACCCGATAGATACATTCAATACATACATAATACTACATTCAAAAGATTGCGACCCAGCGAGGCAAAATTTCCGCGTCTGGTTGCCTACAGCCCAAGGACGGAATGGACCTTTTTTACGGCCTTGGACTAGCTAGAGTTAGAAAAGTGAAATCATAATCAGCCACCCCTTTAAAATAACTGCATGACATTTAGCAACACAAGTCATCCAGCTTTTATTAATATGTGATGTGATCTGGGAAAACCCACCACATGGTGAAATTTGACATATTACAGGTTTTGATACCATATTAAAGCTTGGTTCAAGCCCTTTCCAAATCTGTTTTTATTTATTTTATTGGTTGTCTGTAACAAAAGTTATGGTTATCTTAAGTCAGCTGATCGCTATGATTTTCAGAAACAGAATTTTGAGAAAAACAGGTTTAAATAAATGTCACATCCTGCTAGCGCGACGACTGGCGCTCCCTTTTTATGCCTTTACATATCACATATTTTAGTAATCATCATAGATTGGGTATCATTCGAAAAACTTACGAACTCAAAATTCATCCTGTGAAAACCGTTTTGAAATTGGACGATTGAGAGGCGAGCAAGGTCTTTTAGACGAGCAACTTCAAACTCTGTTGTTCTCTTGTGCTCCGCATCATACCACACGATAACGCTGGATAAAAATAAATAAATAAAAACTTGCGTGCCATTGTAGTTCACCCAGGACTGGACTTTATTCTGTTATGTGGTTTATTTTGATAGGTGAACTGTCTTTGTAGTGTTAAGAGAAGGAGAGCTAAACGGGAGATTTGTGTTTCCCCTGGTGTTTCCCCCTCCGCTCCGCCTGCGTGCATGTTGTTAAAGTGAAACGCAGTCTTTTCAGCTGGTCATTATAAATCGCTATTTTTCTGCAGTAAACTAGTGAATTTTCCCAAGTTATATTCAGAGATGATAAACAAGATGTTATAGAATAATAATTTAATAAAAAAAAATTTTGACAAAAAACTGACATTCAGTCAATTTTTAGACTTTACTGAAAACGTTCCAGCGCCACATCCGACGGGTTTTCCCAGATCGCATCACATATGATACTCTAATATCCATCTAGCTAATAGCATTTTGCATCAAGTGTCTCATAGCAAGCATAATAAATGCTCCGCTGCTCTCAATGGAACGTGAGGCCCAGTGTGTCGCGCAGGTGTCGCGCAGTCTCTGATTAGCAATTGCTTCAGCGGCCTCGGCTCTCGGCCCGTAATGTTAATAATACTTCAATATATTAGCTCATTAAGATGATTTCTGCCTAAGTCCCATCGAATTGTATTTCATCGGTTCTGTAGGTAAAGACAAGACCTCCAATGATTCCACACTCATTCACGACATCATCAAGCTATGCCTTTGTTTAGAATAAGCGACTTCTAGTGGCGAAACTTATATACTGTGCCTTTAATAAAAGAATCAAGAATTAACACCAACCTCTTTGTTCTTCAGTGGGTTTCATTCTGCAGTGTTCTGGATCTCATGTTCTCAGTGTCCGTCAATAAACTCAGTGTTTACAGATTTCAGCTCTTCCTGATGGTTTGATGCTCGTCTTCTCTTGTAGCTGAGGGGAATATTCCAGCTTTTATTGGTGAACTGCAGTGGGAGGAGCTTCACTGAAGGAGGAGGAGCTTCACTGGAGGAGGAGGACCTTCACTGAAGGAGGAGGAGGAAATCTGACAAAATCAATAAGAAAACACTTACTGAGTTTGTTTTTATACTAATTTACACATTTTAAATGTGTATGCCCACCTTTTCTATCTAGTAAAGTAACTTTTAAGTAAATTAACCTCAAAGGTTTGATTTCACAGACAGGGCTTGGATTAAGCCAGGAATAGGCCTTTGTTCAATTAGGGCATTTAAGTAGCTTTAGGGGTAGGGGTGTAATGATACCCTCATGTTAGGATTCAATATATATCATAATACTGAACTCACGATATTGCGATACTGCAAGACATATGGTAAAAGGTTAACTAAGAAATTACTGTTGATTAAAATGCTAAATTTGGTAGCATTTTCTAGAAATCTGGTAGATTTGTTTCTCTGAGTCTGACTTTACTTGTTTTATGTGGAACATAAATTAAATCAAATTAATTAGGGGTTCAAGCACGAAGTGCTGAAACCCTATTGTAATTGTAAGGATTTTTATTTTTTTTTTCTGCCATAAAACGCATCGTGCAGCCCAAACCGTAAGGGCCAGAGCTCTGAAACTTTGTCAGATGGTAGTACAAAAATCGAGGAGAGGTTATCAAATTATGAGCCCGATTGGCCCATAGGTGGCACTCTAGCAACCAATTGCGTGAAACTGCTTATAACTTCTAGACTCGTAAGTCGTAGACTCAAGTGTCTTATATCATTGGAAAGCTGAATACCTGACGAACAAACGTATGTCTCCGATTTCATTTCCGGTAGGGAAATTTTCCCGCCATTTTGAATTTGTCGAAAACCTACTTTTGCGAACTAGTCCCTGTTTTTTTACCCAATCGGAACCAAACCAGTGCATAAATGTTCTATAGAGTCTCACTATCAATAATTATCAAAAAAATGTGGAAATTTGTATTCAGGGTCGCTAGGGGGCGCAAATTGAATGTTGTGGGAGGAGCCTATTTTACAAAAATGGCTATAACTCGAGAAGTAAATGAGCTATCTTCACTAAACTCGGTACACATGTGTATGAGTTCATTTTGAGGTCAAATTTAAAAAATTCGTGACGATTGCACCCTAAGGTGGAGCTATAAAACGAAAAATCATAAAAAGGGCTCTAATCAGCTGACCGTTAGTCCAATTGACTTGAAAATTGGTATGCAGTGTCTTGAAGCAAGGCCCCATGTATGTGTATGAGAACATTGGCGTATCTCAAAAAACATGGCCGCCATCGGCCAATGAAGTTAACACCCATGAGAAGAGGTTAACGAAGGCCGATCGGAACAAAACTCGATGGGCATGTTCGACTCATGGCCCTAGAGGTCTGTAAGAATTTTGAAAGATATCGGCCACTAGTTGGCGCTGAACGAGTTTTATGGCTCTGTAATCATGTGGTGTTGCACACATCCCCACAAAATGCATATCATTTGATAGATCTCCTCATGATGAACAACTTTGCCTCAAGAACCATTGCTGTCAATCAAATCATTTGTTAAATATTCACGAATATGTTATAAACCTACTTTTGCGAACTAGAACTAGTACTACTTTTTTTACCCAATTCGGAACCAGACCAGTCTAGGACAATTCTTTGGACTCTCTAGATCAATAATTATCAAAAAAAAGTTGAAATGTATCATTTGTTTTGCTATAACAGGGTCATTTACAAAAGTGAGCGTGAAAAAATGCACCCAAAAGCCTATAAATCCTAAAGGAAAACTCAGAACTTCACAAAAAATGATGAGCATATGTGTCATAACATCATCAACAAGCATGCAAAGTTTCATGGAGATTGGACCAAAGGTGGCGCTATAACTGTTAAAAAGCTATAAAACCATGCATTTCCAATGGTAAATTGCCTGTATTGGCTGTAAATGGTGTTTTCCATCTATTATATCAGTGGATAAAAGTATGGTAAATAAAATTGAATGCCTTTTGATGCTTATGTGCTTAAAGGCCTTAACTGCTTGAACCCCGATAAATGCTGCTTGCAGCTTTAATTAAATGCTGTTATTAGACTTACTTAGATCTAGTAGACGTCACAAGTTGATCGTGTCATTTGCTCAAGTCCGTTGACACCAATAAAATGAGCTTAATGAGGCAATTTACAGATCTAACGACATAATTAATGAGGTGAAAACATGATCTATTGACATGAAATAAAAAGGCTTTTCATCTGCTCTGATAAAAGTGATGATCAATAGACTATCATCAACACTTATTCGATGGACCAGCAGCAGATCATCTCAGGCCATGTCCACGCTAATACGTTTCGTTTCGAAAACGTATATTTTCTTCTCCGCTTTGGCCTTCCGTCCACACTGAGATGCCGTTTTAAGTCAACAAAAATGTACTCGTTAGGAAAACGCTTTCCAAAGTGGATAAATTTGAAAACGCCGTTTTCGGTGTTGTAGTGTGGACAGTGAAACCGGGGTATTTCAAAACGATGATGTAAGTTTAGTCATGTGATCCATGTATTACCAATAGATATTCATGTTTATCGGTATTGTGCCTGTTATGTGTTATTCATTTTTACACTATTGCTAAAATATGTTACTTTCTATGTTACTTAATGTGCTGTTCTTCATAGCACAGTACTGCAAAGATGACCATCTTAACTAATACAGGAGCACCTCAGGGTACAGTTTTATCCCCCTTTTTACTTTTACTTTATACTGCTGATTATAGGCATAGTCAGCCATCCTGCTGGATACAAAAATTCTCTGATCGACACTGCTCTAGTAGGTCTACTTAATAAGGGTGATGATCTTGCTTACCGGATGGAGGTTCAGTCTTTTTATAACTGGTGTGAGTCAAACTTTCTGAAATTGAACGATGGGAAGACTAAAGAACTTGTGATTGACTTTAGAAAGAAAAAAGAGAAGGTCCTCCCGGTTACAATTGATGGTCAGGTGATCGAAATTGTGCAGTCATATAAATATTTGGGTGTTCATTTGGATGAAAAACTAAACTGGAAAGAGAACACTAGTGTTGTGATGAAGAAGGCTCAGTCGCGACTGTTCTTTTTGAGAAAACTAAGATCATTTAATATCAGCACAAAACTCTTAAATATTTTTTTATCAAGGAATTTTAGCTAGTGTTCTTTTTTATGCTGTACTTTGCTGGGGGGCAGTATATCTGTTGAGGACAAAAATAGGATAAATAAACTGATCAAGAGAGCTGGTTCAGTTATTGGTCCTTAATCCAGATGCATTGGAGGTTACTGTGGAGAAGAGGATATGTTCACAATTGAAAACTGTCCTGCTTTTTGAAGGCCATCCACTACACAGTTTGTTTAGGGGACTCAGAAGCTCTTTTAGTGAGCGGTTGGTTCTGCCTCGGTGTTCTAGTGAGCGGATGAGAAGATCTTTTGTCCCAGCAGCAGTCAGATATTTTAATGAACACTGTTAATTAAGTTATTTATTGAGTATCATCCAGGCCTTTAATAGTGTTAGTATTTGATTATTTTTGCACTGTGGAATTGAATATTTCTTTTAATTGTGCCTTATAATCAGGTTTTGATCATTCTTCTAATGCATATTTATTTATTTATTTGTCTGTTAGTTGTGTACTGTCTATGGTTGTACGGTTGGTGGCAAACCAGTTTCCCTACCGGGATTAATACATTTTTCAATCAATCAATCAATCAATGACAGATAATGTACTTAAATTTGCTGTCCTGCGGCAAAACAGGAGAGCAGTTGCGTTTTAGACCAAACATATGGTGACTGACTGCGACCTGGACGCATCAGTGATGGTGAGATATTTTGCTAAATAAAATTATCCTGTTATTGTGCGATAATATTATTATTTATATTCCCATCTGTATCATCTTAGTGAGCTTTTGTGAAGTTTCATGCATGCGCAGTAAAGTGAATTTAGAAGTTTCTCATCCACACTGAAACGTCGAAAACGCCTGAAAACGCTAGTGTGGACGGAGAACGTTTTTAAACTAAAACCCTGTTTTCAAATGTATCCGGATTAATGTGGACGTAGCCTCACTTTATTATAAGTATTTGCTGCTAGAAACAGATTGTTACAGACTGTATACTGAAAGAATAAAAGTGGTCTAAAATTAAAATATTACTCCTCAAATGATACAGTAAAATTGCAGGAACATAAAGACTAATGAAACCCATCTTTATCAAACATTGTAATTCGCCGATATGAATAGTTAATTTTCTAATAACTACATTCATAACAGAGCCATTCGCTAGCATCTTACCGTTTTGTATGCGAGTAACATACATGTCTTATTTAAAGCTGCAGTAGGGAGTTTTGAGAAAATGTTGACTTAACTTGAAATTTTTAACAAGCACAACTTACAGGTCCCACCCCCTTGCTCTCTGCTGCGCTACAGCCCTTCCCCACAGCTCACAGCGGAGCCTGTCATGAACTCGCAGGCTAGTAAGCAGGGACAACCATAGATATGTAAATGCTAGATGTGTTTTGGAGTTTCCATCGTCATCCCCGGGAGCCATCTTGCCACAGGTAAGCTGATGTAAGATGAGTGGTCAACACGAACACAAATACTCATATCTCGTTGAAATCTTGACGGATTTACAAACGGTTTGGTTTCTTACAAACGTTATTAACGAGGCTATAATTATCTGGGTGATTATTTATTTATACACTTATTATTCATAAGTATGCTGTGTCATAGCTACATCTCCAACGTTTATAACAAACTGTAGGAGCATTAATTGTTTTCTATTTATTATTGGTTATTCACTGTCACGTGGGCACAGGTGATCACTTCCGTTTTCTTTATTATTTCCTTTGTTGAACTGTTTGATGCTGTGTTTGGAAGGGGCGAGTGGCGGGAGCCTGACTTTCTGTTGACCGTATTGCGACTCGAATGAATCATGTCTGCATGTGTGAAACCGAAATTAAAGGTGAAATCAAGTGAGATCTACAGTCTGATGTTTTTGGTAACGATATTACCAATGAGTTCAAGCGAGTCAGGAGTCATCCCGCTTCAGAGCCTCTGCGTGGCTATTGGATGCCGGAACATTAGTCAACAGAAAACGGCGCTTTGTTTGTCAAGGAAATTTCATTCAAGCCGCAATTGGAACGCAGTTGTGGATTGAAAGAAGAAACGGACACGAGATGCACAGCACTTGGACCGGTATGTGAATCAGATTATTATTTACCTGCTGGCTGGTTGTCTATTGGAGACGCTACTTGTGTTGTGCTTGATGTGGAGCGCTGATCCGTTTGTTTTGGATAAACTACGGCGGACTGGAAAGTGCGTAGTTTATGTCACGTGTGGTACATGCAGCGCTGGGAAATGCACAATTGTGTGTACACAATTGAATGGATTGCCTTGAAAGTTGTATGGGTCGCTGAAAGTTGTTTGATGAGTGAAAATGGAGGAAGATGCGGCTGTTGCGCTTTCAGAAAGGAAAAGGGAGCGTAAGCTCACTGCAAAGGCTTGGGAGTAAAAGATTGAATCTCTACAAAAGGATCGTAAATCCAAAGTGGATAAAATAAAAAATGTGATTGCTTCAATGAAAGAGCTTATGCAAAATGATGAAAATTCATCCAAAGTTTGTTCTTTGCTGGAAACACTGAAGCTTTTGAGAAATGATGTCACTGAGTGTGATTCCTTTACTTCCCACTGAGGAACAAATAAAGCAAAATGAATGGTATGGATCAGTTTTTCGGTTCAACAAAGGGTTTATAGAAGATGTGGAGCAATGGGTGTCTGATCTTAAACCTAGGAAAACTTCACTGACCCATATAGCAGCAGCATCTGGACAGAGTGATGAAATTCTGCTATCATCTCATTCAGTGATAGATGGAATACCATATACGATGGTTCAAGGACTATCTCTTTCAAGTGATTCGTTGCATGCTGCTGCAACTTCTTTGACTGCAACTTCTGCTGCTGCAATTTCTGCTGCTGCAACTGCTGATGCTGCAACCTCGGATGCAAATGCAAATTCACAAAGGATTCTGGATAAAGGTGCTGAACGTAATGCATTGACGTGTGAGCATTTCAGTGGATGAGATTAAACCAAATGATAGTATTTCCAATGTATTCAGCAAAAAAATCAAGCAAAAGGAGCTCTTTTTCAGGTTCACGATATAGTAGATCATCTGTATCATCTGCTCCCCTTCAAGCTGAAACTGAAGTGGCGGCTCTATTAGCCAGTCAGCAGATGCTGCAGCAGAAGCATGCTGTAGAGGAAGAGGAGGAGCATTTAAGAAAAGAAAAAGCAACAAGTTGATCTTCAAACTAAAATAACTGTCTATGGCTAAAGCCAATGTGTATTGGTCTGCTGCGTCAGCACAAAGCATGCATTTGGAAGAAAGTAAACCAAGAAAGGAAAAGGATGAAACAATCTGTTCTAATTCAATGGCAGTGGCATCAGTTCAAGTTGACACGTATGTCCAGTCACAGTCTCTGTCTGTTAATAATTCAACTGGAGGAACAAGAAATAAGGAAAGTAGTTCTCAGTTTCAGCCTGTACAACAACCAAGGTCCATAACACCAGTTCAACCTACTGCCTCTGTGAATGGGCAGCTACTCAGTAACCATAGTAGCAATGTCCCTGTTTCAAGACAATCACTAACTCATGGAGAACAAGGAAATATATTGAGTCTTATGGAAAAGCAAAATGAAATTACTGCCATGTTGGTCAAACAATGTAACATTTCATTACTTCCCCATAGAGATATTCCAGCCCGTTCTCATCCCAAAGCGCCATATACAAACGCTTTTGCAAAAGCGTAAATATACAACGCACAGGGTACCCTTTAGCGCCAAATGAGACGTAAAAATAAAGCGGGCAGAAGGCGCCTCCTAGTGGCCTAACCCTACCCCAACCCCATACCTAAACTTAACCGTCTCATTTGGCGCTAAAGGGTACCCTGTGCGTTGTATATTACGCTTTTGCAAAAGTGTCAAAATATGGCGCCTTGGGATGAGAATGCGTTGGATATTCTATCCTTTGATGGAGATCCATTACAATATCAAGGCTTCATACGCTCATTTGAGGAGGTTGTGGAAAGAAGAGCAAATAACTATGGTGATTGTTTCTACTTTTTTGAGCAGTATACTCGAGGGCAACCCAGAGAACTTGTGGGTTGAGACAATGAGACAACTCCGAAGTTGTCAACACATGACTTCCATGCAGGGTTACATGAAAGCCAAGACTCTAATTAAGGAACATTTTGGAAACGCACTTAACATCTCTTCAGCATATCTGGACAAGGTGCTCTCCTGGAAGTTCATAAAATCTGAGGATACAAAGGCTCTACAAGATTATCATCTTTTTCTTAGAGCTTGCTGTAATGCTATGGAGGATGTTCATTTTATGAAAGAGTTCAACTTGGCTACCAACATGCAAATAATTCTTTCAAAGTTGCCTTTTAAGCTCAGAGACAAATGGAGAGCAGTGGCGTGTGATCTGCAGGAAAACGTAAGGAACCAGCAGTATTTAAAGACATTGTGGATTTTGTAGAAAAAAAAAACAAGTAAGAATTGCTACAGATCCTGTGTTTGGAAACATCTTGGAGGCTCCTTTTGGTGGAGGTCGAAGCATGATCCGTTCCAAGACTAAAGGAAGTAGTTTCGCTACCACTGTTACTGTACCAGGTATGGAAGACGTGAGGAAAACGAATAAAGTAAGTGGATCCTGTCTTTGTTGTGGTGAAGAACATTTCTTGAATTCCTGTACTGTGCTTGCTAAAAAAATTGAAGATTTATGAAGAAGAAAGGAATCTGTTTTGGCTGTCTAGGTACAGGTCATATTAGCAGAGATTGTAAGAAGCGCATAACATGCAGTGTGTGTGGCTCTAAACATCCCAGTATCCTTCATCCCAGTATCCTTCAGCGAGATAAAACAGAGGAACCAAAGCAAGTATTTGGCAGTGCTCTAATCTCTGTTCAGTCCAGTAGTCTAACTGGGGCCAGTGAAGACGCTTGTGCACTGTCCATTCTTCCAGTTTGTGTTAAGTCTAAAAATGGAAACAAAATTGTGGAAACATATGCCTTTTTAGATCCAGTCAGTTCAGCTACCTTTTGCACAGAAAGTCTTATGAATAAGCTTAATAATAAGCTTTCCGGTAAAAAAACTGAATATTCTTCTTAAAACCATGAATCAAGACAAATCGGTTCCCAGTTATGTTCTTAAGGATCTAGAAGTTGCTGGATTGGATCAGAGACATTATTGTTCACTTCCTGAAGTGTATTCCCAGAAAAGTATGCCAGTTTCTCAATCCAATATTCCCACGCAGAGTGATCTGGTTCGATGGCCTTATTTGAGTAGCATACACTTGCCTTCTATCGAAGCAGGAGTTGAGCTCTTGATTGGAACAAATGTACCAGAGACACTTGAGCCATGGCAGGTCATTCGCAGTCAAATGAATGGACCATATGCGGTAAGAACCATACTTGGATGGACAGTGAATGGACTGCTTAAGGGAATGGAAAGGAATGGAACTTTCAGTAATGACCAACCTCATGTGACTGTTAACCGGATCTCTGTTTCAAAATTGGATGAGCTTTGGGAACAACAGTTTAAAAACGATTTCCCTGAAAATGCTCTGGATGAACTGGTAGGGATGTCTAAAGAAGATAATCAATTCATGGAGTTTGTATCTCAGTCTATAAAACTGATAGATGGCCATTACTGCATTGGATTGCTCCTCAGGAATAAGGATGTGGTCCTACCATATAACAAAATAGTTGCAGAACAGCGGGCTTTTAGTCTGCAAAGAAAATTTCGAAAAGACTCTGCATTTCAAACTGATTATACTGCTTTCATGGAAGATGTGATTTCCAAAGGATATGCGGAAAGGGTACCTGTGGAAGAACTTGAGAGGCTTGATGGTCGTGTGTGGTATATTCCTCATCATGGAGTTTACCACTCAAAAAAGAAAAAGATCCGGGTTGTTTTCGACTGTAGTGCCTCATTTCAGGGAGTGTCATTGAATGGACAACTACTTCAGGGACCAGACCTAACAAGCACTTTAATAAGCGTTCTTACAGGATTCAGAATGGAGTGTGTTGCTTAAATGGCCAACATTGAATCCATGTTTTATCAAGTGAAGGTTCCTGTGGAGGATTCTGACCTTTTGAGGTTTCTGTGGTGGTCAAATGGCGAGTTGAGTAAAGACTTGGAGGAATTCAGAATGGTTGTACATCTGTTCGGTGCTTCTTCCTCCCCAAGTTGTTCTAATTATGCACTCAGGAAATGTGCAGAGGACCATGGAAGTTTGTTTAATTGCAAGACAGCAGAGGTCATCCAGAAACACTTCTATGTGGATGATTGTCTTTCTTCAGTGCCCACAGAATCTGATGCTATCCAACTATACAAGGAGCTTCGTGCAATGTGTGCTAAAGGTAGATTCCATCTGACCAAATGGATGAGCAATAGTCGGGAGGTGCTGAATTCCATACCAGAAGAAGACCGGGTGAAAGAGGTGAAAGATCTTGACTTGAACCATGATGTGCTTCTGATGGAAAGAGTGCTAGGTGTACAGTGGTGTGCTGAATCTGACACCTTCAGATTTAAGGTAGTTATAAAGGACAGACCTTTTACCAGAAGAGGGATACTTTCAGTGGTCAGTGCTATCTATGATCCTCTTGGATTTTTGTCTCCAGTAGTTCTTCCCGCAAAGAAGATTCTTCAAGAACTTTGCAGGGAAGGGGTTGGATGGGATAGTGTTATACCCATCAAATATATACAGAAATGGGGAAATTGGCTCGAAGATCTTCATGGCTTGGAGAAATTTGAGACCAAAATTTGTTTGAAACTCATAGAGTTTGGAGAAGTCACAGCAGCTCAGTTACATAATTTCTCGGATGCCAGTGAGGAAGGCTATGGTGTTGTGTCTTACCTACTTCCCAGTGAAATCTACCACCATTCCCCGCATGGAACTTACAGCCACCACTCTCGCCAGTCGGATGGACAGGCTATGGAAAAGAGATCTAAGGATGAAATTACAAGATTCTGTGTTTTGGTCTGACAGTACTGCTGTGCTAAAATATATTCAAAATGAGTCCTCTAGATTTAAGTGTTTTGTTGCCAACAGAGTGTCTGAGATCTTGAGAGCATCCCAAGCAGCTCAGTGGAGATATACAAATTCTGCCATCAATCCTGCTGACTTTGCCTCAAGAGGGCTGAAGGTGGATATGTTCCTTCAGGAGCAGATGTGGACATTTGGCCCTTCTTTTCTTACTGGAGCACAGGAAGAGTGGCCAGATATGCCAGTTGATTTGGGAAAGAGTTTGGTTCAAGACCCAGAAATCAAGCAAGAACTTGTGGTTAACACCTTACTGGTTCAAACTGAGGAGGGATGTAGTGCTGTATCACGGCTCATTCATCATTATTCATCATGAAAACGTCTGAGGAAGGCTGTGGCCTGAATCCTCAGGCTGAAGAAAACTCTACTAGCTCTCAGTAAAAGGAGAAACCAATTGAAGGAAACACTTGATTGTACTGTATTGAATCAACCACTGGAAGTTATCAATGGAAACATGCTTAGAACTACGATCCAGTATGTGTAAATGCTATCTTTCAGAAGACGAAATAGAGGAAGGTGAAATGGTGATTATACGCTTTACCCAGAAGATGAGATTCTCAGAAGAATTAATATCTTTACAAAGAGGTGAAGACGTCAAGCAGAGCAGTCCTCTGTACCGTTTCAATCCAGTTCTTGAGGCAGGTGTTATTAAAATGTATAGACGTCTAGATAATGCAGCCATGCCGGAAGAACCAAAACACCCAATAATACTGGCAAAGGATCTGCATATTTCTGAACTTCTTTTAAGGCATGTTCATGATGAGGTCGGGCACAGCGGATGAAATTACATGTTGGCTAGGCTGCGTCAACGTTATTGGATTCCAGGAGCAAGTACTGCCATATGGAGAATTTTGTCCAGATGTGTAATCTGCAAATGGCTTCAAGGACTAGAGGATCTAGAGGCTCTAACACCTAACCATCTGTTACTTTTGAAATCTCAACCATCTTTATCGCCTGGTTTGTTTCAGAAGGAAGACTTATATGTGTGTCGTAGGTGGCGACAAGTACAGTACATGGCCGAACCTGTTTTGGAGGAGGTGCAAGGGAATACCTACCTCAGCTACAGGAACGGCAGAAATGGCTTGTAAAGAGAAGAAATTTTCAAGTGGGAGATGTTGTACTCATTGTCAATGATGCTGCCCCTCGAAATTCGTGGCTTATGGGTAAAATTGTCCATACTACACCAGATAAGAGGGGATTTATCCGCTAAGTAAGGATTACAACCAAGTACAACTGCCTAGACAGACCTGTCACCAAGATCTGTCTACTTCTAGAAGTGGAAGAAGACTATAACTGACTTTTTTTTAGCTTTTTTACATGACATAAGACTTTGACTAGAAGATACACAGACATGTTTTTTTGCATGGACAAATGCATACACAAACATACGAAGATACACAGACATGTTTTTACATGGACAATTGCATACACACACATACTGTATATGTAAAAAATTTTATATTTCTAAAATTATTTGTATCGTTAATGTATTTATTATTTTTGGTAATTGGTGATGATTATTATTATTTTTAGTCTGTAATAATCATGGGGCCGGAATAATGTAGAAGCATTCATTGTTTTCTATTTATTATTGGTTATTCACTGTCACGTGGGCACAGGTGATCACTTCCGTTTTCTTTATTATTTCCTTTGTTGAACTGTTTGATGCTGTGTTTGGAAGGGGCGAGTGGCGGGAGCCTACTTTCTGTTGACCGTATTGCGACTCGATGAATCATGTCTGCATGTGTGAAACCGAAATTAAAGGTGAAATCAAGTGAGATCTACAGTCTGATGTTTTTGGTAACGATATGACCAATGAGTTTAAGCGAGTCAGGAGTCATCCCGCTTCAGAGCCTCTGCGTGGCTATTGGATGCCGAGAAACAAACCAAACCGTTTGAAAATCGGTAGAAAATTGAGCAAGTTATGGTTATTTAAATAGTACATGACCATTAACGAGTGAGCGAGCTGCCTGTGACAAGATGGCCGCCAGGTGCAGACGTCGATCTCCATTGGCCAGCAGCGCGGACGACACATCTAGCCTTTAAATACATATCTATGGGGACAACGATGACGGCGGATAATGTTATATGGCACATTCACTAGTAGGGACGAAACATCAACAATATGCTTTACATTGACTAAGGCCTGCCCATACTTTGACTACAAACTTGGTCCTCAAACATTGACGTATTTGCAGTACATGTAATGGAAATTTATAACGTTGCACCTTTCTGTTAAGTAGCTAATAAGATAATATAACGATAACGTAACTTATGTAATATAATTCAAGTAATTATTCTAGTGATATGCACGCCTAATGCTAGATAAGGTTTGCTAGTAGGCCTGTATTTGTAACGAGTTCAGTAGTTATGGGAAAGAGGAGCCGGGAACCAGCGACGTTCAACAAGTTTAATAGACAAATACAAAATTAAAGTTTAGCAGCCTCACGGACAACACACAAAACAGAACATAAAAATCACAACATAAAATCAGACCTGTTCCTCTCTCCACTGTGGTCGCGATCCTCATGATCCGCTCCTCCGTGAGAGAGGCGAGACAGTCCGGTGTGTCAAAACAGGTGTCGTTCATTACCACTCACGCCACCGGCCTCGCGCCACTCTTATGTCCCTGTCCCTCTGCCTCAATATTATATCGCCACAATATTATTTCAGCAACATGACAAGCCAGTGAATTAACAGGTTTCAATTGTCGCTTTGTTGCACAGTGCGTGACATTTTATCTACATATAATGCGGCTAAAGTTTTGACACTGTCAATGGGCTCTGTCTAATTCTTTCTTTTTCGCTTGCTTATCGTCATCATTTTGTTCCTTTTACCCTTCTTTGTTTTATGAGCAGGTTACACTTGAGCAATTGCAGTTTAGGTTGTTTCTCTCAACTGCAGCACAACGGAGTTTGGTTTGAATGACCGCGCGCTGTGAGGGCGCTCTCGTGTGATCAGCGCGTACACGAGCATGATTGACACTGCTAAGACACTCCTCCTGGCACTGAGTGGTTGTTTCTGACTTGATTTATTTCACAGATCATCTATCTCATAGTCTAACGTCAGGACAAAATAACAGTTTTAACAAATATGTAAAAAAATATTTGTTTACAAGTTACTGCAGCTTTAAGTGTTTTAGTTAGCACACATCGAAGAGCGCTGAACATGATAGAAGCTATTTAGAAACAACCGCGTAAAATGTGTTTTTAAACTGTGAAAAGAGTATTTAACACTTACTTGATCACGTGTACTATTTACCTCAGAAGAATCGGATGAAGGGAGCGCACGAATGATGATCAACTGTATAAAAAAAAAAAACACAAAAAACTGTATAAAATATATATTTTTAAAAATCATAAAACAAAAATAAGGGTAAAACAGTTACTGATGTAGACACAGCTATCTCATCCAAACTCAGCCATATGTGGGGTGAAAGATGTTAGGCATTTAAAAGCTTATCTGAGAAAATTAACCCAGATAGCACAATTCTGTTTGAGGTGATGTTTACATCTGAAGACGTATTTTTAAGAGTGTTTGCTCATCTGCAATACGTCTATAGGACGTTTCCTGTCAGATGTCAAATAGACTTGTGCTATCTGGGAAAGCATTGTTTGTTTAAAATTAAGAAAATGTAATTACTTTTAAATGTAGCTAAAATAATTAAATTATCTATTCTCTGATGCAAGAAAATAAGTAGACAAAAGATAAATGGACAATAAAAATTAACTGGTGGAGAAAATACAAAATGTAATCTATAAACTAAAATAAAAAAAACACAAACAGTTAAATAAAACAGTATGAACATGCAAAAAAATGTATTTTCCTTCATAGAGAGAAAAACTACAAATGATACATATGCATCGCAAACAAATAACATAATATTTAACTTATAATAAAGTATAATGATATTTATTTGTACAAAGCAAATGTTATTCAAGAATAAAAACTCTAGATGGTCTTGAGTCGATGTGAATCTCACAAACTGCTGGTCTTGAAGATGAATTTTATTCACTGTGACAAATTTAGATCATGTTTCTTTTTCCTGTCACTCGTTGACTGATTAGCGCAGATTTATACTGAAGAGATCTTAAACACAGAAAAGAAAACACAGAAACCCTCTGTGTTTTCTTTTTACCACAGAGGGTATCTGTGGTAAAAGAAAATGTTTGAGTTCAGACCGTCAGAATATCATCTATTATAAAAGATTATCACATCTGACGCAAACATACAAACTACAGCAATATGACAACCATTTTTAAGGTTGTTTTTTTTTCTGATTCCTGTCATTAACCGTACAAAACTGATTATGTTTATTTTTTTAATGTAAAAACCGAGCGAAATGTTTCCATCCCCATGAAATTTCCTCACAGATTAAAACTTACAAGTTTGAGATTATACATTCAATAACACTACATTATCACTCTCAAAATTAAACATATGGCAAAATCGTCCATGTTTGAATTATTTCAACATTTTCCTGACGTTCATTTTGTGCTGAACTAAATCAGTCTACAGACGCCAGAAAAGACGCACATTTGGCGCTTTAACCGATTAAAACAGTTCAGAAATAGCCCTGTAAAGGTTGCTGAAACAACTGTGTAAAGTGTATTTTATGGGTGTGTAAATACACGAAATATCTGACCTGCAGAACTCACCTCAGAAGACACAACAAACGCGCTGAACGAGGAAGGAAACTACTGATGACGTCAGCGCGGTGTGATTCCACATAAACACGCCAAATATTGCTAACTATTTACTATACCTATTTATAACATACAATAATGCGAGAAGTTAATGAAAACAAAAATTAACTCTCAGTCATGTGTAGGTTGAAAAATAATTTATTAGATAGTAAAAGGTGCATAGCCTTCTTCTAAAATGAATCATTTTTTATTGCCTGTGTGTGAAGGGGTTGTAATCACACATTACAATGATCCACTTGTCGGGTTTTGCTATTACCTCTGAGGGTCAGTATTCATATTTTTATGTGAAGTCTCCAGTCGGATTTACCGCGAAATCCATCGGATGTGACGCGCATGCTCCCAAGCCTCTCTCCTTTATAGAGAGCCCCTTCCGGTCGACCACCATGGGTAGGCTACTTGGGAAAGTATTGTATGGTAGTGATCGCGTTTGAATTGTGCATTTTAGTCTGGGCTAAAGACTAGGCTTATGCTCTTTCTGTAAGACCAGGGGAAATTATGAATTCACAAAAAGTACAACAATGCACATAATATAGATAAGAAAAAAGAGAAAATAAACTTAAAACAAATGACCAACTGAATCTGACAAAACTATTTGTTTTTATATGGAACATGGTTCATCAAAGATTGAATAAATGCTGTTATGATACTTACCCAGGCTATAGATGTCACAATAGCTGATTCAATAATCCATTTTTGCACTCAGGTCTAAGTCTCATGGCCCTCTTTCGAATCCAGAGTTTCAAGAAGATCAGAGAAACTCAAAATTTTGACCCAAGAAAACTAAAAGGGGTACGCCTGTCGTTTTTTCGGGGCGAGAAATTAAGTTTCTCCAATCTTCTTGAAACTCTGGATTCTGATAGAGGGCCATGAGACTTAGACCTGAGTGCAAAAATGGAGGCTGTAGATCCTTCCAGATCTGAGATATCGAAACTCAAAATTTCGACCTCGAAAAAAATGACAGTGGTACCCCTTTCGCTTTTTTTTTTTTTTTTTGTGGGCAAGAAATTAAGTTTCTCCAATCTTCTCAAAACTCTGGATTCTGATAGAGGGCCATGAGACTTAGACCTGAGTGCAAAAATGGAGGCTCTAGACCCTTCCAGAGCTGAGATATTGAGATCCCTCATAGCATTTATCCCATTATAAAAATAGTGGGTTATTGGACAAATAGTGGCTTAGCTTTGAAGCTTTGCTTTCAAAATTTTGGGATGAAAATTATTTTAGTGCACTCAGGGAGGCCCCCTGAGTCTGTGTCACCAAGGGCTGTCCTGAAATTCCACAGTCCGCGAACCCACTATTTTTATAATGAAATAAATGCTATGTGGGATCTCAATATCTCAGCTCAGGAAGGGTCTAGAGACTCCATTTTTGGACTGGGACCTGGGAGTGGGTGGGGTAGTATCCAGGACGTTTGACCAATTTAGTGGGCCATTGGACAAATAGTGGGTCTGTGGGATGGGGGGGGGTGGTGTGGTGAGGTTTCGCACTCCAGCGCCAACTAGAGGCATCCGAATAACCCCTATCCCGTGCGAATCAAGTCACGATCTGTCAAATCGAGGATAGTCCTAAAAGGCCCACTCCCCACCAAGTCTATAGGAGAGTGGGCATCCCACAAACTCTTACGATCCCTCTGGGTCATTATGCACCCAATGGCAGCTTATTAAGATGGGCTTTTGTCCACGAACCCCGAGTTTGGACTAATTCATGCATAGCCTATTTATTCAGAGGTGTGTAGGACAAATGACACGATGTCCTCGGTTCAGTGTGTGTGTGTGTGCTTTTAATTGCAAGACTGCTTGTGGTGAAAACCAGTCACATACCTTAGAGAGGGTGTGTGACAGACTTCCTGAACCTTTCTGAACTTGTTCTCTATTATTATGGCAATGTGGTTCAGAAGTTGATGGAATTAGTTAAAATAATTGTGAATGGGAACAAAATAAATTATTTTCTCAGAATGTTTTACTCTCAGTTGCAGTTGGGTTGGTTCAACAACAGCACTCGTTTTGACTGATATAAATTGACACAGTTATAACTTCACAAACTTGTTAATTCATAACAGATAAATCAGAAAATTATTTCAATGTTTGAGTCACATACATAATAATTAAATAACAAAATTACAGTAATTAAGGGAAAAATATTATAACACTTTGATTTCCTCCAGAATTGTAATTTCCAAAATAGTGTTATCTTATTTTTTATCAATATCAACTATAAGTTTACAGTCTCATTATTTTTATTATTATTATTTTTTTAAGTCTGTATCACTTAAGCAGGAGTATTAACATTTGACCTCAGACAGGTTGAGTTGCCTGTGTGAAAATGTTTGTCACAAAGGTATCATCAGTTTGGTGTGATTCCAAGATTGCAAAAGTAAAAAATATAAGTGATAGCATGAAGTTATCTTTTAATATCCTCCAAAGACAGCAATAAACCAAAATGAGCAATTTATTTCCTTAATGTATTTTACTGTCTAATAAAGCAATGAATCTATTTGGACTGGAGAAAATAACAATCTGAATTGACTTCTTAATAGCACCTTACAATAAGCGTGCATCCTGTACTTTGTTGTTTCTTTGTTTCTTTTAAGTTACTCATTGGCTAATATTGCCTGACTTGTCACAAACATTGGCTGACTTGTCACAAGTCAGCTGTAAGGGAATGTTTTCGCTTCAATATTTTCAGTGTCACAAGCTGTGAAGAAATATTTTTTTCATTGCCTTTTTATTAAAGAATTGTAAGTACAAATAAGTGGTTATGCATGTACTGTATGTACAGTATGTGGCTTTTTACTTTTTACTTTCCCATTCCTCCAACTCCAGCTGTACCAACAGGTTTTTAATTGGACACAAATGTTTATAACCGTAAAAGTCCTCAGTGAATATCAAGAACTTCAATTGAAGAAACTTTTCAAGGGGAAGAAGTTTTTCCTTTATTTTACAAACATGTAAAGAGAGTAATTTTAAAATACTGACATGTCGTTCTCATATTATATTGTGGTCACACTAAGAATAAATCCAACTCTGTTTCATATTATTAGATCAAATGTTAATTTAGTAGAGCTGCCCCCTAATAATTGGCCAAATGTCAGCTGCACTGCATTATTTTTTTATTATTATTCTCAGGAAAATGAGTTTCTTGAGAATATTGTCTGACACTGGTGGAGTAAGGCCTTCTGCCGCTGTCTGTCTGGAGTCTGACACCAGTTTGGCTCAAAAGGAGTCCTTATGCCACCAATCTAAGGCATTTAAGCAGAACTGTTTAGATCAATAAGATTGTAAGTTCATGAGAAACAAGTTATGTCAAATGTGTCCAATCTCATATACATGAAAATAATATATTTATATAATTCATTTACATAACAAATATCTTAGGAAGATTTTTCACTAGTTGATATATTTATATCTTGGGGTTGGGGAACTATACGAATGCAGATAAGAACCCAGAACCTCTGACACGCTTGGCAAGGGATCTACCACTAGACCATTAAACAAGACTAATGAAACTCAATGTTATGTTACTTTTGAAAATTATTTCTAGACATTGTAATGTTATTTTTTTATCACAGACGTCCCACCCACTTTTTAAATCAAACTTACACACTGCATCCAGATCACATGATAAATCAATCAACTAGTACAATAACATTACATGCATTGTGTAAATACTTTTAATTGCAAGCCTGCTTGTGGTGAAAACCAGTCACATACCTTTTTGTTTTTAAGTCTGTCACATACCTAAGGGACTTAAAAACCTTTCTGAACTTGTTCTCTATTATTATGGCAATGTGGTTCAGAAGTTGAGGGAATGAGTTAAAATAATTGTGAATAAGAACAAAATACATATTTGCGCCAAAATAAATGATTTTTTTTACAATGTTTTACTCTTAGCGGCAGTTGGGTTAGTTCTAACAACAGCACTCTTTTTGACTGATACAACTTCACAACTTGTTCATTTATAACATATAAATCAGAAAATGATTTCAATGTTTGAGTCACATACATAATAATACAATTACAAAATTACATACATTAAGGGAAAAGGTTTTCTTTCCCTGAGATTCAGAATTTAGAGTTTTCAGTTACAGAACAGCGGAAATTAGATAGAGTCAGTCACCTTAGAGTTGATTGACTTAGAGTTGATTAACTGAGTTAAGCGGGTGCACCACAACTACAAAAAGCCATTATCAATGGAGCGCAGATCGCGCAGACAGCGCATATGCTTTGAGTCTGTATGATGCAATGGTGGCCTGTACACAGTAGCTAGTGTGACACCCCAAAATATGTGCACATTTTGTGTAAAGTTGCTATACAGGAGGGTAGGAGCTGTGTGCGCCTGCACCCTCACATATTGTGCAGGTAGGGTGACCAGACGTCCCGAAAAATTCGAGACAGTCCCGAAATCCAAGCAGTCTGTCCCGAATCTCGAATCCTGCCCTAATTGTCCCGAAAATTAGAGAATTCCACAAATTCATGACAGACAGTCATTTCATTCAGAATTCCTCAATGAATAATTTTGCCCAAATCCCCCCCACCCCCCTGGGTTCAAGTTAGCAAACCTGGAAAGAGAAATACTTAAGTAAGGCCCTCTGGTGGAGCTCATGAGTATGAATGAGAAGCTAGAAGTGTATGCTGTCAATGCAGATCTAGTACCCTTTGATGGGTGGGCTGTCATTATTGTCAACTTGCAAGGGAATGACAACCCTCGACCTTTCAATTAATGTTCCCTTTCTGGTGAACCACATTCGCAGTCAAGAGGCCGAACCAGAGCGGTTAGTTCCTACCTTAGTTTTATTGCTCTCCAGTGCAATAGCAGTTTCAAGTGATCTAGCTCAGAATCAAATCAGTTGTATAAACTCCCGTACATAGACGTCTGAAAATAAACCAAGATGGTGTTCTGTTACCAGCAGGACAGGTGGCGTGGGTAAAGTGCAGATTACAACCCAAAATGGTCCATACGTAGCTGCCCCTATTGGCAACCACTGCACATATGACATAATTCTACATCACAACACAATCCTGAGGTAAGTCTATGCTGTTGAAGTGTTGGAAGCGGATTAGCCCAGGGAGACAAAATCAGTGGGAGGATTCAAGGTGCATCTGCGGCTGTGGTGGAGGAAAGCTCAACATTTTGGCACCCAACTGTCGATCTCAGTCATCTGAGTGAGGATCAGCAGACAGTGGTAAAGCAAGGAGTCTGCATCCTTTGCCCAGGACTGAAATGACGATGGCTGCATCCCTAACCTTCAAATGTCTATCAACCTCAAAGATGACATACCACTTCAACATGCCTATTCCTCCATACCTAAGCCTCTGTTCAAAGAAGTCAGCATAATATCCAAGACCTTCTAGCAAAAGGCTGGATTGTGAAATCGAAATCCCCTTATTCCGCTTCAGTAGTTTGCGTTCGCAAGAAGGATGGCTCACTGCACTTATGTGTAGATTATAGGCTCTTCAATCAGAAGACAGCACCACACAGACACTTTTTGCCCAGGATTCAAGACTTGATTGATACCGTGGGGGGTATTCTTGGTTTAGCATCCTTGACCAGGGAAAACTATCTGGGCTTCACAGCTAAGCATTCTAGGTACATTGCTTTTCACTCCATAGTAGTTATATGAGTGGGTGAAGTTTCCATTCAGTCTATTAAATGCACCGGCAGCATTCCAGTGAAGTATGGCGTGCTGCGTCCCATACCTGGTCGATGTGTTGTGTTATGCCCGGTCTTTGAAGAACCTGGGGAGTAATTTGAAAAGTCCTCCAGACCCTTAGACACCATGGAGTAAAACTTTGCCCTGAGAATTGTGAACTCTTCCACCAGGAAGTCCGGTATGTAGGTCACTTGGTTAAACTCCTTGAATTCCTTCTTGGATACGAACACCCTTACATGCAAGATTGGTCACATATGGCAAAACCAATTTAGAAACTACTTTAGACTCAGCCGGGAGTAACAACACTTCAGTACAATCAAAGGAAGAAAAGGGTCCCCAGATGCCCTCTCGAACGCCAGTGGAATGGACCAGTGAGCACCAAAAAACACTCAACCTACTGATTGACATGCTGGTAAATCCTCCTGTCTTGGCACACCCGGACATCAATCTCCCATTCGTGCTACACACTGATGCATCAGAAAGGGGCCTCTGGGCTATCCTCCATCAGCACCAGGATGGAAGTTTGTCACGCCCCCTCTTGATACATGTCACAGGTTGCACTGAAGACTTGTCACCAGAAGTGGTGCGAGCGGTTTGTGATGGAACTCATGCTGCCAGGAAGAAGGATGTGGCTTGGGCTGCAGCACTCAGAATGACTCACGAAGATCCAGATCGATTATTCCCTGTCCAGCTTCTGCCGTCTATAAGTAAGGTTGAAATAACGGATGATTCAGTGATATCTGGGGTAATGGAGACGGAAGAGACAGATGAGGTGCCGGACAAAGACAGGTGAAAACAGGTGATGGGTCAAGCTAGGAAACTCTTATCGGAAGTGGAGCAAGCTGTCGTTGGAGCTTGTGGTGCCAACTAAATACAGCAACTTGCCCTGGAGTACACATAACTACCATCTCGCCAATGGTACTGGTTTCTATCGACTACCTGCACCTAGAGAAGAGCCAGGGAGGGTACAGGGAGGGTATGAGTAAATATTAGTGGTCATAGATATGGTCGATGTTATATCGCCACAGCCGATTTTTTCCGATTGGCCAATGTGTTGGAAGCAGGACTTTTATTGTAACAGGGCAGCGCTGAGAACACCAACACCTGAGAAGAGAACGTCAGTGCCTGATCAGTGATCACACAGCGCTCACTACGATCTTTGTCAGTCATATCTAATACTTTGTTTAACTGAACTTGGGGCTTCAGAACTGGTAATCAAATAAAGTAAATGGTATGTGAAAAAGTAATGCGTTTGCTTTTATATTATTTGTAACAGAAAGGGCAAACAATCAGCCCACAATACTTTCTCATTTACTGTCAACATTCAGCAAACTTGCATCTACATCATTTAAACAAATCTCTGAATATCTAATAAATATTTAATTTCACAAACCTTGCTGATTTAAACGAATCCAGCTGTGGTATCTTGTGAAGTGTGCGTTTGTAGTCGGCATAAACGTGTTACTACGAGTGACGGCCTGTGTGCAGTGAGTGAATGCGAACAGAAGATCAGCTTCACAGGAGATGCCATTGAAACATTTTAAATCCTTTATTTTAAAGATATATCCAGTTGCCCACTGTGTCACGTTCATGTCGTTTTCACCGTGTGCTGTGTGTAAAATTAGTGTTACCTTGTCAAAAGTTAAAGTCAAATTATTATGATTTTTTTTTAAATATCAGTTGTTATGAAATTACCACATTACTGAGTGTCCTGTTACAGTGTTTACTTCCTTTTGATTCACATAATCATATGTTTTTAAACAACTGTACTGGGATTGCAGATTAAAGAAGTTGCCATCTAAAGTATAGGGCCTAAGCATGTTTATTTTCAATATTTTAATTCAATATTTTTATTTATATATATATATATATATATATATATATATATATATATATATATATATATATATTTAAAAAATAGCTTTATATTGGCCACCCTGCTCTCTCCAGACCATTTCACACGATTCGCTCAAGCCTACCCGACGAGAAGAAACAAGTCAAGAAGGACAGCGGCGGAGCGGCTGTTTAATGATTATGGTTCAGTTACCCAGGGAGGTTACATCATGATCAGTGCAGAGAGTTCGAAAATGAGCTGTTCCGAAATCTCCGACAACTGGCTGAGGTACGTCACTCGAGAACATCTCCCTATCATCCTCAAGGGAACCCGGCTGAGAGATTCAACCAGACTCTCCTCCAAATGCTCCAAACAATGGCAGAGAAAGTGGAAAGATCACCTACCCCAGATGGTGCATGCGTACAACTGCACTTGTCATGAGTCAACAGGATACTCCCCATTCTACTTGGACGGCATCCTTGCCTTCCCATTCACTTAATATTCGGATTGGTTAAGGAGGATGAGGGGTAAATGCCCAGAGGATTCGCCGAACAGTGGGCTAAAAGAATGGCCGAGGTATACCAAATCGCAAGTGAGAACAGCAAACAGTCAAAGCCCAGTACAACCTCAAAGTGACAGGAGTAGTGATAAGACCCGGGAACAGGGTACTAGTTAGAAACCTGAGATGAACGTGGAGGCCCCAGAAAACTCATAACATACTGAGAGAAAGCCATCTATGTGGTCAAAGAACAAGTTGCTGACAACACTGTGTGTAAGTTGAACCCTGAGAATGGAGGTACGAATGGAACACACAATCTACATTGAAACCTGTTGTTGTTGGTAAATGACTTACCTGTTGACACTCCGGATCCTGGGAAATTTGGGAAGCAGAAGCAAAACAGACAGAAGCACAGAGACACAGAGTAAGGAGCTCACTTACCATGGAGGGGAAGAGACTGATTCAGATGAGGAGTATTGGCTGAGGATTGTTTCGAGTTGGACACGAGCCTAGACAAGGAGGTATTTACCTGTCGACTCCAGAACCGAGTCAGGAAAATCCTGTGGTTGGAGTGGCTCCACCAGCACCTGCAAGAGAAGAGCAAGATCAAATACAAATGTCACCACAGAGGGAAGATATCCAAGTCAGTAGTCAATCTCTGGATGAACCTGTTCACTTCTCCATATCCCCGCCAAGGAGTGAGGAAGATGGTAAGGTTGAGAGTCTTCGGATGAGTGATGCAAGGGACTATCTACAGTATCAGAAGAAGACCCAGTTATGCTAAGATGATCTGCTTGAGAAAGAACACTGAAGAGCATGTTCACATTCAAGACACTGGGTCAACCCTCAACACCATCCCTGACCACATTTGACAGTGTAACAGCTTATACACTTGACTTAAAGTTGACATTAGTAAGTTCACATGAAAAGTATTTTTGGATATCAAAACCAACATTGTTGAATCCAACAAAATGAATCGATAAGCACTTTGTGTTTTGTCTTGCACTATATTTTATGATCAACTGTAAGACTATGTAATTACTTGTACTTATCAACCGTACTTATCAACCTTAAAAAAAATACGATGATGATGCACTTGGTTGAGCCAGTTAGGCTTGTTAGATCAGTACATCAAAGCTTTTCATTCAACCAGACACTCGACACAAAGGCTGCTGTGTAAGAATATTGTAAGAGACCAATATAGCTCTCAATATTTAATATACAATTAATGTTTTTTGTTTGTTTGTTTGTTTTTTTAAATGCAGTGTTTACCAATGAAGTAACTTGTTTTGCTCTAAGCAGACTGGAGAGTGACAGTGAAGATCATCTGTGAGGTCGACACATTCCGTCCCAGCGATTACCATGAGTTTCGGGTGAGTTGAAATTGATGTGCTTTATACAGGATAAGTATACGTACTGTAAGGGGACATCCACTGCTACAGTAGGTGTACACTACTAAATTTTAATGCACAACATGGAAGCAAAACCACCTGATTTGTCCTGTTGCAAAGTAAAAATCGTGTAATATTGAATATTATCCTTGGATTGTCCCACATATCCCACGGTCATTTGCCAGCACTAGCATGTTAAAGCCAGGGTAAAAATCATGCTTATTTTCATCAGATACACTTCCATTCTGCCTGTTTTAAATCAGAGGTGGAAAGAGTACAAATTTTTATTTTATTTGTTTATTTATTTTACTTAATTACGAGTACAAGTACTGGCAAATCTACTTAAGTAAAAGTAAAATGTAGCTCATTTAAAATTTACTCAGAGTAAAAGTTGCCGTGTTACTTGTTTAACACGGCAGGGTGGGGAATCTCCCGTGTAGCGTTGTAACTGTATGAGAGTTTCACAGTGTGATAACGTCTCAGAAAATATCACGGTTTATATAAACTGTATTATTAAATTATCAGTTAAAATGTAATGAATGAAACATAAATGGAACATCTGTTCAATAAAATATATCAAATCAACTAACTGATTATGAATTAGATTAAGAACTTATTTTATCATAACTATTTTTATTATAACTTATTAAAATGTTGTAGTTTTATTAAATGTTTTTTATTCAGATTTTTTTTCTTTTTAAGATTTAATACTAATATATTATAAAAAACGTGGTAATCAAATATAAGTTTATCAAACATTTTTTCATTTTAATTTTTTGGCAAAGTGCTGCAAAAAAGACTTACTCAAACCACGGACAAACAACATTCCTTAAATAATGCTTTTATTATTATTATTATTATTATTATTATGAGAAGCACATTCTATTGTAGACCTAAACTAGTAGCCTAGTAATATGTCATAATTCTAGTAAAACCAAACTTTTTGTCGGTTGTTAAGTCCTGTTTTAGATATATTTGACAATGGTTTTTCTCAAATCAAATTATGAAATTACTCATTAAGCGTTCTCTCTAGAGCACCTCTGGAAATGTTAATGTATTCATGTCCTCATATTGTTTGTGAGACGCTGAAAACCCAGCCCTGGCTTTACTCTGCCTTGGCCACTCTGCTGGAGAGCCCACTCCACTAGGAAGGTTGCCTCATCCCTGGCGCTGGTGCATGACACCCCACTGATAGATATCTGTAGAGCTGCAGGCTGGGCGACACCAAACACTTTCGCTAGGTTTATAGCCAACATGTAGAGCCATTTTTCTTCCCAGGTCCTCACTTCAACCAGCCAGTTACACCGGCGTTCCAGCTTTAATGTCAGCCTCATCATGCAGCAGTGAACCCTGTCCTCCCCACCCCTCTACATTCAGACGTGGCGGAACGACCGACGCCAGACCTAGTACTCGTATGCATGTGTAACCTTTGCTGGGCTGGGTCCCATATGTTGTGATCCATATGGCGATCGCATATGTGTATTCTTCCACGATCAGCTCCCTGCAGTGAGCCTGTGTTTTCCTTGGGCAGATACCGCTCTGTCGTCACTGTCCAGGGAAGTCTCCCCCTTCCCCAGTGACATTCCATATGCTTTACTGCCCCTAACCGGCCAGTCCACATATATATTCACATATGATATATTTACATGCGAAGTACACAATACAGCAAATATAGTGATTGAATATATATATATATATATATATATATATATATATATATATATATATATATATATATATATATATATATATATATAGTGGCAATAATATAAAATGTCTGTCTTTACACCCAATCCTAGTTTTCATGGCCTGACAGTATGCCATGAAAAGACCACTGACCTTCGGGTAAAGACATATTAAATGTTCTGTATTTGGATTGTTTTCCAAAAATATTGTTTCTTTACATTAATATGATCAAGTTTGAGATGTATGTAACATTATGCTGGTTATATCGATGCATACTACTATTCTAAAAATTTTAGCTACATAAATATTCAGAGAAATATTTGACATGTTTTACAGACAGACAAGACTTCCACCATTCGGACCAACTCTTATTCATCAAGGTCCTCCAACACCGAATGTAATCTAGACACAGAGAGAAAAGTGCTTGATGACAATGGGAAAGTCAGAAAATGGACTTACGGTAAAAAAGAAACAAAGAAACAAAACAAAATTATTCTGCTGGTGGGAGAAACTGGCACTGGCAAAACAACTCTTATTAACACCATGGTCAACTACTTACTGGGAGTGAAGTTTGAAGATGAAATATGGTATGAAATCACAGAAGAAGCAGCCAGAGACCAATCAGAATCACAAACCTCTGAAATCACCATGTATGAGGTCTTTCCTGTAGAGAATCCTGTAGCTCTCACCATCATTGATACTCCAGGATATGGAGACACTAGAGGACTGGAAAAAGATCTAGAAGTTGCTGAGAATTTATCCACACTGTTTCAGAGCAGTGAAGGAGTTCGTGAAATTGACGCTGTGTGTTTTGTGATTCAAGCGTCTAAGAATCGTCTCTCAGACAGACAGCATTACATCATCAGTTCAGTTCTGTCTTTGTTTGGAAAAGACATTGTGAACAACATTGTGTTTCTAATCACACACTCTGATGGTCTGCCACCCAAAAACGTCCTCGGCGCCATTAATAAAGCTAGAATCCCCTGCAGACGAGACCACAAGAACCAGCCTGTTCATTTCTTATTCAACAACCGGCAGGCGGACGCCCGTGACAACTGATAAACGTTACCTTAATGCTCAAATAGACGCCTGGGAAAAGAGCATGGAAGAGACAAAGCAATTCCTGCAGTCTCTGGAAGAAAAGAACAGAAGAAGTTTGGAGTTGACTTCAGATGTCCTGATTGAGCGCATTCAATTAGAAGCATTTATCTGCAACTTAAAGCTGCGAGTTCAAGAGAAGGAGTCGAAGAAATCTGAAAAATGTCAGATTCAGCAGGTAATGAGACAAAACAAGGATAAGATTGAGAGGCGCACAAACTTTAGCATTAGAGTCAAAAAGACTGTCAAACAGAAGGTTCCCTTTGAAAGCGCTTCATGGAAGAACAGGAAGGCGATGACCTGCACCGTCTGTGAGGAAAACTGCCATGAGTTTGGATGCTGGTGGGTTTCTGATCCCAGCAAATGTGAAGTCATGCAAAACGGCTACTGTACAGTGTGCACAGGGAAGTGTCACCACAGCAAACACCTCAAAGAAAACAAGAAATACATCATCAGCACCTCAGGACGTTATGATGGAATTTGATCAAATAAAAAAGCAATATGAAAAAGCTCAAAATAAGAGATTTTCAGTTGTAATGGATGATCTTGACAAAGATCTAAAAGATATTGAGGACCAAAAGCAAATTCTTCTGTTCAATGCCTACAAGAACATCAAGCATCTGTCTCAGATCGCATTAAAGCCAGACTCGGCCTTCACTCTTCAGCATCTGGACTTCTTCATCCCCAGAGTGAGGGAGGCAGGGAAAGAAAACTGGGTCAAGGAACTGGAGGAAATGAGGAAAACCGCTGAAGCTGAAGAAGCCAATACAGATGCTCTGAGTTATCTGAAAGCTGGTCTAACAAAACTGTTCCTTGGTGGATTGAACAAACGCAAAGACGACAAGAGATGAATCAATGCAAATGAAGATTTCTTTCAGTGAGAAATCAATGCATGTTCTTTAGATCTTAAAATATGAAATTTATTTTAATCATAGTATCAAGCTATTAGTGCTAATTTGAAAGGCAAGGAACTCCAATACAATGCTAGTTTACAATCTTTAATAATAATATAATATTAATACATAATAATATGTTATTATAACAATATCGGACTCAACTTTTAAAGTTAATTGAACTACTTTGCTCCAGTAATGTAAATTTAACTTTATAATATATATATATATATATATATATATATATATATATATATATATATATATATATATATATATATATATATATAGATATTTATGAAATGAGTAGCAGGTAGTAGCCTGGCTAATGTCAGACATATAGCTAATAGCTCTGTAAAGATAATTGTATCTTTAAAATGTGTGCGACCATCATATGACAGTAAAAGAGCAATACAATCCTTATAAAAATTATAAGGAATGTGGAATGGTTATGGAATTATATGGGAATGGTTAAGCGTGTTGTTGCATGACAGGAGGGCCTCCACTAGATAAAATATGATATATAAGTCTAAGAAAGTTCCAAGAATGGTTGAAATACCATCATTGACCTAGAAAGATATCATTATGGGAGTCAAGACTATAAAGGATGAATGATGCGTACCAATGTTTTGTCTGATGAAAATAGCATATTGGAAAAAAAGGTTTGAAGGATACTGAAGAATTAATAAATACCATGATTTCCCTAAAGAAGGAACTGGCATGTAGAGAAGTAGGGAACAGGGAGTGTGTTATGTTCCACGTGTGTTTGTATTTGTTTCTTTCTCCTCTGTGTTTTTAGTCTCTTTTTAGGTTGTGATCATTGGATCATCTGGCTGTCCATCATACCTATGACGTCAGGATGCTCAACGTCATGACCGGACGTGAACCAATCGGCTGGCGAGCCATCAGCTTAAAAGGCCCTATTCATCATGAATGAGTATTGAGGGATCAACGTCAGACCGTACTCACACATGTGTCTCTTAGTCAAGCCGATAAGCCAGTTTGCTCTCCTTATGATTTGTTTGATGTGGTTTTGTTGTTGTGATGGTGGGGTGGGTAGGATTGTTATATTATACGCAGATAGACCAAGAAAGACGCACTGTGTTGTAACAAACCTTTTGGTTTAACTGTATTTTTCTCTGTCTTTTTGTTTGGTTCAAAAACTACATATTGCTGATATGAGATTGATTGTTGAATTATGGCCATCTGTAAGCCACGTGACTGATTGATCTAAGAACTATACAACATTGGTACGTAGGTTTTTTCTCTATGTTAGTTAGTTTAAAGAGTGATCGCCAGTAATTGTATTTTTGTTCTAATCAGAATAGTTTATTTAAGGCGTCGACACACGCTGAAGAACTCGGTCTTGTTTCTGCATTTTTCTTTCGGTAGATAGTTTAAAGGTTGGGCTCATAGTTATGGGGATTTGGCTTTTGATAATTTCATTAATTTGGTGACACCCTTGTTTTGTTTCTTTTTCTGTCTTTAATATCTTTTATTTGCTGTAACCTTTTCCATCCGCACCAATAAAAATTGTTATCTCTGTGTTGCTCTGGTTGTTTCTGCCACTTCACGCATAGCGACATTTGCATCTCACTCCAATGTTACGTAATCATCCCATTTACATAAGCATGTAACAGGGTGGAAAACAAAAAAGGTTGTTGTGTGTGTGGATTGTAAGAAAACAATCATGAACTGGTTAAATGAGGCAGAGCGAAAAGGAAGAAAATCAACGCAAAAGGAACTGGCATGTAGAGTAGTTAAACGTGTGATTGAGAGTAATAAAAGCAGTAAAAATAAGTGGGACAGTCAGTAAGGGTAAAACCAACCCGATCTCACGACCAAATCGTATGAATTTGACGAATGATTAAAAAGTGGCTAATTCGTAACAATTCATGCGACCTCACTCGTACGAATTAGTACGATTTTGCTAAATCGTACATATTTTACGAATTGGCCAATTCGTATGAATTTGTATGAATGACCTACCCCTTACCCGTCTCTAAACCTAACCATCACGTGGGTTTAGACAAATCGTACAAATTCGATTACGAGTGAGGTCGTACAAATTAGTACAAATTAGACACTTTTTAATCATTCGTCGAATTCATACGAATTGGTCGTGAGATAGTAGGGTAAAACATGTTGTGTCTGCAGACTAAATATTTTACAGATGAAAATAAATATAGTAGAAAGTTAATGTTATGAAAATACAATTTCTGATAGAATTTATAGAAACCTGTGCTTTACAGAAAGCAAGTAAAGGAAATTATAGGTCTGGAATTATTTTCCTGGACAAGTGTGACTAAAGTTTAACAGAAACTTTGTGAAAACCTCTTAAGTTAAGCGTTTCCATGCAGCTCATGAAAACTGAATGTGCTGCCAATACTAAATGATGAAGATTATGATTTGGCTATTATGATTGAATCAATGCAGAGAACTGCTTATCAATGGCTCTGTTTTGATTATGGTCAGCAGGGTCATTTATCCCTTAAAGGTGCAAAACGCAAGTATCTGAGTTTTTGCAGAACTACGCCCCCTCTGGCGACAAACGAAACTGTGTGCGCGCTCATGTTTGCACTAGCTGTTCATTACCAAAGGAGCATCAGCCGCACACTATGCAGAACACATCTTTTGTTACAGTCATAATGAGGTAATACAGTTATAAATCTGCAAGTCATTTAAAATACATGAAAGGAAAGGCATTTGAGTAAATTACTCGGAAAACGAGGGTAGTAGAAAACTTCGGGTTTTTGTTTCCATTCCATATATCTCCATGTTGAACTGTTTTATGTGCTTACTGTATCCACTTATGATGTATTATTATGGAAACACGTTCATGGACAATATAAGTTATTACTTTGTATAGGACCCGTTTGAGCCCTAGAGCAGACCGGAGATCTAATATTAAATTTCAGTAATTTCACTTAAATGGCAATGAAGATGATTGACAGACGGATCGGTGCAGCTTCTGCAGTAATGCGGCCGATGTACCAGTCTGTTGTGGTAAAGAAGGAGCTGAGCCATAAGGCAAAGCTCTCTGATTTACCGGTCAATCTACGTGCCTACTCTCACCTATGGTCATGAGCTTTGGGTCATGACCGAAAGGACAAAATCCCGGATACAGGCGGCCGAAATAGAGCTTTCTCCGCAGGGTGGCTGGGCGATCCCTTAGCGATAGGGTGAGAAGCTCGGTCACTCGGGAGGAGCTCAGAGTAGAGCCGCTGCTCCTCCACATCGAGAGGGGTCAGCTGAGGTGGCTCGGCATCTGTTCCGGATGCCTCCTGGACGCCTCCTGGGGAGGTGTTCAGGGCACCGTCCCACTGGGCGGAGGCCCCGGGAAGACCTAGGCACACGCTGGAGAGACTATGTCTCCCGGCTGGCCTGGGAACGCCTCGGTGTCCCCCCAGAAGAGCTAGAGGAAGGTGTCTAGGGAGAGGGAAGTCTGGGCATCTCTGCTTAGACTGCTGCCCCCGCGACCCGGCCCCGGATGAAGCGGAAGAAGATGGATGGATGGATGGCAATGAAGATTACCTATTAATTGTCATTTAAGTGGCCAGGGACAGGTTTCTAGTGGGCTGAGCTCATTTGGATGTCAGAGTTCCACCTACACAAACTGGACGATGGACAACGAGACAATTTGATTTCAGTTGACCATGAGATCCTGTTGTGACGTCTGGAGATATCTGTAGGCTTTCGTGGCACAGTCTTACAGTGGTTCCTTTCCTATCTGACCGACCAGATGTTTTAGTGTTCGTATTGGTCATCAGTCCTCCTCTAGTCTACCTCGAAATTGTGGAGTCCCACAGGGTTCAATCCTCGGCCAGATATTGTTTATCCTGTATATACTACCTCTGGCCTCAGAGTATCTTTTCATATACGCTGATAATACTCAGATCTACTTTCTGTTAAAACATAATGACAAAAATGGTTCACAATCCCTGTTGGGCTGTTTAAATGAACTTAAGCTTTGGCTGTCATGTAATTTTCTAAATTTAAATGAAAATAAAAACGAAATCATTATATTTGGGCCCAGGGAAAACTGTGTTCTTGATGTTGACCGTGGTCCACTTGGCCCTTATGAAACACAATGTGGTAGAAATCTGGGCTTTCTGTTTGATCATAACCTAAAATTTGATCAACAGATCAGTGCTGTTGTAAGATCATGCTTTTTTTAATCTTTGCTACTTTCAGAAGTGAAACCTTTTTTAACCAAGAGTAACTTTCAAACAGTGATCCATGCTTTTGTTACATCACGTTTAGACTATTGTAATTCTCTTTATGTTGGCGTCTCTTCGCCTTCCCTCTCCCTTGTCTACAGCTAGTGCAAAACACAGCTTCTAGACTTCTCACTGGGACCAGTAAGTACGAGTCGATCACCCGGTTTTATCATCACTGCACTGGCTACCTGTCAACTTTAGAATTGATTTTAAAATTGTATTACTTGTCTATAAAGCGCTCAACTATTTGGCCCCTCAGTACCTTACCTGATCTTGCCTGCAAACCAGACCTATCAAGATGTTAGGTCTGGGAACTCACAATTGGCATACCTCAATCCGGGGGCGGGATTAAAGGTTGTCTTTCAATATCCCTCTGCACGCCATAGGATAGCGCTAACCAACCAGAGCGATGATGGCTGTGGCTGTAATGCGTTTTCCCCATGGTTTTCTCTCCAGCGGCGCAAAGTTGATATATTAAACTTTTGCCTTATCCGGTTGTCAAAACTCTGAACACATCTTCCTTTTTAAGAATGACTAAGTTACGTTCTTAACTCCAAGTCATCCGAGTCGCGGCCAAAGCTGAATCTGAAAGACCGCTGTTCGCCAGCTGCGTCTTGTTTGTTTTTAAGTAGTAGGGAAATCACCAATGGAAATCACGGCGCAGAACCGTCAGCAACTCTGCCATCGTTGTGTTAAGCCCGCCCACCAAACTCTATACACGATGTGATTGGCCAGACCAGAGACCAGATTTTCCACTTCGAAAGTCAACGGAGAGTTGCTAGACCACACTTTGCAGCAAAATAATTTTTGCTGCCACTAGGGTGCGTCTGAGATTTCTAGGCTATTACTGATCTACTTCGCCCGTAAACTCCTTCTAGAAGTCTGAGATCTAGCGATCAATGTCTACTCATCGTGCCTAACTTTAGACTTAAAAAGCGAGGTGATCGCGCCTTCGCAACTGTGGGCCCTAAACTTTGGAACGGTTTACCTCTCCACATTAGATTAGCCTCGTCTGTTTCCTCCTTCAAAACTTCTTTAAAGACATATTTATTTTCTTTTGCCGTTAATACTGCTTAATTGTGTGAGTATTGTTTATCTATTGTGTTGTTTTCCTCTATTTGTAGATTTTATTATTATTTAGTTTTTTTCCGTCCAGGGGTGCGTTTCCGTACGACGACGGTAGTCCGCTATTTCACTACCATAGTACGATGCATCGTTGGAGAAATAAACTAGCTAGTCACGACTGTTTCCCGAAACCCATTGTCGCAAATATCGATTCAACCACGTTGGTTTTGCACGTGGTTGGAGTAATAACTACTTTTAATGAAACTGGTTGAGATCCAATTAACGCTAGATTTTTTAATATAAATTACAAACATGTCATCTGAGGACTATTTCTAATTGTTTCTCAGTTATTTTGCTTTATTACCAGACTCAATATTTGGCTCGTTCTTACATAGTAGAGTACGTTCGCACATGTGCACTCTTTAAAATCTGGAATATAGAGCGTTAAACACTCTCATATAATTTCTGTTTTATTGAGAACAGAGGGCACCCTTATATGGACATCAGATATCACTAAAGCTGAATAACATGCAGACAGAGACGTTTTGACTTATCAAACATGAAGAATGTAAATTTAAATCTAAAATGTAAAAAATAATATAATTTCATTATTTAATATTATGTGTCTTTATTATTGGTATTCATAATCAGTTGTATTATCTTATAGAGTTTAAAATGCATGTGCTAGACTGCATATTTCACTAACACATTGTGCTGAGAGCGAAGATATGAGTTTTGCATAGAAGTATGTGTGCAATGCAATATATCCCACTGACGATTAACTGTGTACAGCTGGCATATTATTCACAAGGAAAATAATGTTTCCACTGATGCAAATGTACCACACACAAAGTACAGTTTCTTAATATGGAAAGTGGATTGTGCCATGCCTTATAGAAAGAAAATATATTTAGTTATATATGAGAGGTCAATATATTAAATGATTTTAAGTATATTGGTAATTATATTGAATATAGCATTGTGTTAATGTATTACAATATATTAATTGATACATCAAACATTGCAGCTTTTCATATATTGATAAATATATGTCAAAATATTTGGAGTCATATATTCACATTTATATGGGAATATGCATTTCGAATATATGTAGCTACAGAATATAGAGGACATATATATCACAAAAAAATTTGCATATATGAGATTATGGGCCCTATCATGCACCCGGCTCAATGTAAGTGTTTTTTGCTAGTTTCAGATCAACGCAGTTTTAATTTTCACGTCCTACGCCATGTTGTTTAAATAGCAAATGCATTTGCGCCCATTTGTGCGCTTATGGGCTGCTGGTCTGAAAACGAGGTGTGTGTTCAGGTGATGGAGAGTTGCAATTTTGAGGAACTAATATATATATATATATATATATATATATATATATATATATATATATATATATATATATATATATATATATATATATATATATATATATATATATATATATATATATATATATATATTACAACCAACAACAACCAACTGACCAATGACAATATGACCAACTACCTCTTTATATGTATATATATATATATATATATATATATATATTAGGGGTGGTTAATCTGTCTAATTTCCGATTTCAATTCGAATTACGATTATTGAAGTCCGAATTCGAATTACAGTCGATTTTCGATTATTAACGATTCTCAATTAGCGATTATTGATTTTCCATTTTACAACAGTAAACAAAAATACACTAGACCAACATATGATTATATTAGCAGCAGCATCATTTTGGTATTAATTGCACTTTTTATTTGTTTGATATTCAATGAAAATGTAATGATGGTTAGTGAAGACATGCAAACATGCTTGTTGTCTACTACTTAGGCAAACCATTATCTTTAAATAATTTTTTGAACAATTGTGTTGCATTATAATGCAAAGGCACCTGGTTCTATTAATTGACAGCATTAAAATGCATTTTGTGATTTCCTTCAATTGAAAATCTTTGAAGCAAGTTTGTGGGGCTTGAAGGGCACCCGATTCAGAGAATCACCCAGAAATTCAAAAGAACAGCATTTATCTGAAATAGAAAGCTTTTGTAACATTAAACAATACAGTTCAAAAGTTTGGAGTCGGTAAGAATTTTTCTTAATTTTTTTGGGAGAAAGAAAAGAAATCTATACTTTTATTCATCAAGGATAAATTAAATTAAGTTGATCAAAAGTTACAGTGAAGACATTTATAATGTTACAAATCGATTATCTGAATCTTTTGTGTGTGTGACTATAAATACTTTCCTTTAAATGTACAAAGTAATGACCCATAAAGAATTAACGTACAATATATTTTATTAGCATTCCAAAGAACCAACAGGAAAATAAACGTGTGCCTGAACTAGGAGCATAACTTTAACTTACTTGTAGTAAATTAATATTATAACGACCGGTACAGCCGAGTGTTTTTCCTCCTCTGGCTGGAAACGTGTCATGGCTTCTCATATTTGTCGTGTTTCCGTCGTTAGTTTTATTCTACAAAGCTTACAACTAGCGTGGCTCTTGCCTAGTTCCTTTCCCCCTTCAACTTCAGAAGCCAAAATATTTCCACACGTCAGCTTTTAACCTAACGAGGAGGGTGTTTGGATCTCGCGCGCCATCGCGTCTCTGTTATGTGCACGCGTCAGACGGTCCGGTCACTGCACTTCCGTCTTTCGCGTTCCGTCAATATTACCTTATTATAAATATATATATATAAAAAAATTTTTTTTTTTTGGAAAATCGATTTTGGGATATTTGTGAATCGATTCAGGATCGTCCACGTCCGCATTCGCGATACATCGAAGAATCGATTTTTTCCCCACCCCTAATATATATATATATGTATATGTATGTATATATATGTATGTATATATATATATATATATATATATATATATATACAGCTATGTGAAAAAAATAAGAGACCACTGCCAAATCAGCAGTTGCTCTGGATTTAATAAATCCAGAGCAACTGCTGATTTGTCAGTGGTCTCTTAATTTTTTTCATAGCTGTATATATAAATGAATAGCTACAATTAATTTGTCAGGCATTGTGCAGGATGCAGAAGACGAGGAACTCAACATATCACCTATGCTTTATTAACAAACTCTTACAGAAATGAAGGGAAACATTCTCCAATTCACACAAGTAGGCTTTACATAGACGACGACCGACCAAAATCTCTAACTCTTAACCCCATCAGCAGCCCTTTAAAGTCATTCTTGCCACATTCACTCAGTGTTCGTGGATTAAGACCAGAGTTTTCGAACAGCTCATTTCCTCAGAGAGGTGTCTAGAACTGTTATAATGAAAAGACAGCTTGTTTGACCATTTGCATTCATTGCACAGAAAGGCACTGCCAGTCATAACGACTGTCTATGTAAAGTGAGTCATACACTTTTCATTTGTAAATACTGTATAAAGTTAGAGCTTTATGTAGACAATAGAAGTTACTTGCCCATATGGAAAAGGTTGGCTAAAAACACCTGTGATTCTTATATGTTCCAACATAATATTGTTAGGGACATATATGCAGCAAAATCCACATATATAAATATAAATTGCATAATATTAATATATTTTTAATCATAAATGTCATATACTGTATGTCCTACACAAAAGCCATATAGATTTTCTTGATGTAAAAACATAGGAAAATAATGCTAATTTAATATTCATGTGCTGCATATATCTTCAACTAACAAGTTCACTTTCAAACTCACCCAGATGTCATGCAAGTTATCCATGTATTTCTTAATTTAATGGACTTCAATGGCAACCAACTATTCAAATGTTCAAAGAAGTTTAAGCTTGTGTAGACCTTCATATTGTTTTGGTTAGTCACTTTGTAACTTGTATCCTAATAAATGACAATTTTGTCTTTTGTTTTCTCAAGTTTATCAAAGATGATCTGAAGCTGATTAATTAATTTCCTCATTTCAACCATGAGTTTCCCAGCCTTTGATGTCATCTCACTTCCATCTATTTGTTCAGGTATGGCTGTTTCTGCAAGTTTGTTCATGTCGTTGAGCACACTGTTATTTTTACAAACTGAGAACATGTCGAACACAAGACTTAACCTGCCATAATCTGCCATAATCAAGTGTAAAGTTTCAGACATCTGCACAGTCAATTCAGTCACAGTCAGTACGTTTCTGAATGTCTTTCATCTTTTCAGCCATAGGAGTGATTTTATCCTGAAATTCCTCGTTCAGCTTCAACATCTTGTGTTAATTATGTCATCTGCAGCTTTTTCTCAGCGCTACATGTTATGCTTGATAATCCACTGCTTATGAGATTCAGAGCTCCTATGACAGTAACAGCAGTAGTAAACTAAACTAAATTAGTCAATACACATCTTGAAACATAATTTTCATATGTTGTTCTCCCAGCTGTTATTTTGTTCTTCCTCTTTTGGGGCGGGACTCAAAGAGAAAGAAGAAGAAGAAGAGGGGCTGAGCATTGAGAGTTTGTACGTGTTCATTTTGATAATTTTTTATCGATTTAGACCTTGTTTGCCTTTTATTTATGTTACGATAATTATTTAAAACTAAATAGAATATGTCAGTTCCATATGTTAAGTATAATTTAGTTTCTATCGTCGCGCTTTAAAGCTCAAGAGTTTCTCCGTTTCCACTCGTGAACTTCAAGCTCGAGCTTCTGGTTCCCTTTTGATGAGGACGCAAAATACAGAAGATCTTCGATCAACACTGCATCCAGGTCAGTCTAGTGGAATGGGTTAGGCCTACTAGTGTACAGTTTGTACTAACTGTATTTGAGATTTAATTTGCGAATATTAAGTAAAAACGCACCGAAAACCTGACTAAAACGAAACCGAAACCAAGTAGCCTAGGCGACACACTCTTAATAGAAATTAGCGTTAGCTCGTGATTATTACACTATATGATTAAAGTCTCTAAATATATTTTTATTACTCAAAATGAGCCCTTTGTAGAGAAAACTTGAAGGCTATATTTTACTTATTAGCCTACCTGTCCTTTTGTGTTATAGGTTTAATTAAATTTAATTTAATTTAATTACTTAAGTAACGTAAGAATCATTAAATTATCAGTGAAAACAAGTGCATCATTTTTATTCATGTTTTACATTAAGGAGAGGTTGGTTTCTTTTATATTTTTGTTATTTCAAATTGTTGTAATGGCACGATTGTGTAATATTAGCGTGTGACTTTGAAATAATTTAACCGGTGACCTATTCGGATTTGCACCTACTTTTTACGCTGTATCTAAAACCCCTGGAAATAAGAGACCAGCCTGCAGTTTTCCCAAGTGTGAGACGGACAATAGCCTAACTGAGGAAAAAAAAGGAGAGGAAAAGTCACACGCAAAAAAATGTTCAGTCGTTGTTTAAATTCCATTTCGGGTAGATTTATGCCTTCCTTGCTTATCTGTTATGATCTGACGATCAAGATTTTAACATGGTTGGAAGGCGCACGATCGATGTCCGTGTGTTCGTGTTCACCGACGCTTTCGTTAACATGTTAAAACTTAAAAGTCATATGCTGAATTGTGTCACCCTCTCTTTGTAGGTTTTAAAGAGTCTGACAGCACATCTCTGACTGATTACTAAGAGACAGTCAAAATGAGTGACTCTGACTCCAGTGAGGACATCATGGAGCATCATGCAGTGCCATGTGAGTCAGTAAATTATAGGCTACATTATGAATTTTTAAGCCACGTTTTGCCAAGGAAGATCTTTTAATCTTGGCATGATAGAACCACACTTAAGGATAATAGTGTACTGAGAATTATATAATGTTGAGAATTCAAACCGATATGTAAGATGTTTTGAAAATTTTTATTTTTGCAATTCCTGCAGCCTCCAACATTTCTGAAATAAAAAAAAATATATAATATCTATAAACCCTAAAGAAAATACTGCAAAATATAATGTGCTGTATTGCATAATACATTTCCATATATGGGAAACTAGTGTTTAAACAGGTATTTTTCAATATACTGCAATATATGCATGTCTTTAAGATGTAAAGATTTAGAATGTATGTTAAACTGACATCTTAAAGATGTCTATCAGATGTTAGTAACAGCAGATGCTTTCCAGATGAAGAGATCTTTAACAGACATCATGGATATGTATGTGTGCTATCTGGGAGTTGCTGAAATAAATGAGTGTAGTACATAAAAGCAACTTTATATTAAACTTCGCCGGCTAATGAGTGCATAAAAGTGGATATAAACTGATGCAGGTAGATCGTAACAATCGTGACATAAAACATTTGGGTCAGGTCTTCGTGTGTTTTCATCACATTGTTTTGGCAAAACCAATGAATCGGTTCGAACCTCTAATATTATTGCATATATTCCAAATTACTGTTAAAACATTGTATTGATCAGTCACAGGGAAATATATTTTCTTTTCGTAAGGGTATGTGCCTGTGTTACAGAGTATGATCGGATATTTCTGTCAGCAACTTACCTTCTCATGCAATCCAATCATGTTCTAATACTCGCCGTATAAAAGATTGGTACTTACACATGTCTGAGTTCGCAGATGCTGCCAACACTCACCTCCATCCTCACCACCACCACCAGAATGGTTTCTCCCCCTCCATCTTCCCCACTCCCACCAGGATGGTCCATCCCTCACAGTGGGGCTTCAGCCAGAGTCCAAACCCTCGGACTGCGAGCTTCGGACGGGGCCAAAGGCAAGGCAAGTTTTGTTTTGTAATTTATATCATAATAATGCTTGCGGGGCTGTTAATAAATGTATACTTGTTACGGTTCTTTTACCTCCTGGGTCTGGTAGAACTGTACGTTTTGCATGTTCCCCTATTCAGACATAGGCCAACCTGATTCAAGTCAGCTTATTAGTAAATACTCCAAGGTGAAAAAGAAGTGTACTTGAGTGCACTAAAACAACACTTAAATGCAAGAAAGTATATTTATAGTACATTATTACTTTTTGTGCTAAATAAAAGTGTAAAAAATATACACTATAAATACACTAATTTAAAGTATACTTTTACTTAAGTAGTACTTAAGTGTAATTGTGAAAGGATATTAAATACCATTGATATTTTAAATGTATTTTTAGTGTACACTGTAAAAAAAAACCTGTAAAAAAATGGTAATTTTCTGGCAGCAGGGGTGCCAGAAAATGTGTTAAAAAACTGAAAAATACTGTCAGTAAAAAAATGGTAAAAAACAGTAAAAAATTGGTAATTTCTTATTCTATAATTATGGTTTATTACTGTTATTCTACACAAAAATATCTTTCATTATCTGATATAATAATGTTAATTTACTGACCTATTGAAGTATTAATATCTGTTTTGTACCATTGTAACACTGACAACCACAGTGATGATGAGAGTCACATGATCATTCAAAGTTCATTACAAGCAGCTTTTCCACAAGAGAGTTAATGCTAATATATAGAAACTACACAGGGGAGCGTTTCCCAAAAGCTTTGTTCGCCAACTATGTTGGCGAACAAAGCTTTTGGGAAAAAGCTGGCTAACGATGCTTTTGGAGAAACGCACGACAGCCTCATTCGCAGAAACATTAAACACCATCATGGTAACACATGATATTTTTAAAATGCATTAAACATTAGTTTAAAAACATTAAATGTAACATAAAACCCTAATATACATAACTGATTCGAAAAAAACTAAGAAAACTATGAAGAAACAGTTATTTCAACAAAAACACATCAAATGTGAAGTGTCACGCAGGGAATTGTGGGAATGTCAATTTACGGTTTTTCACTGTAAATTATACAATGAGTTGTTCTTTTTCACTTTCAAAAACTGTAAATTTAATGGTATTTAATATGGAAATACTATTATTTAACCTTAAAACTCACTTTAACACCCACATACTTAATGATCTTCAAGGAAAACATGTTAACTGACTGCTGATTTCTGCAGTTATACCTTCTTTTCTGTGTTTTCTAATTTAACAGAAAAAATCTGTTAAATATTACGGAATATGTTATGTAAAATTACACACAACCCTGTAAAATACAGACAATTTTCTTTAAAAAAAACGTAAAATAGATGTAAAACCAAAATACAAGCAATTACCTGTAAATTCAACAGTGGACCTTTAAATCACAGCAAATATCTGTAAAATAACAGGCATTCCCCTCTATAATGACAAAACGGCAAAATTCTGTAAAAAAATACAGACCATTACCTGTAAATTTACATTTTTTGGAATACACAGGAATACACCTTAAGTATAATTTATATATATATATATATATATATATATATATATATATATATATATATATATATATATATATATATATATATATATATATATATATATATATATATATATATATATATACAGCTATGGAAAAAAATAAGAGACCACTGCCAAATTTTCCATATATATATATATATATATATATATATATATATATATATATATATATATATATATATATATATATATTTATTATATGTTATTGTAAGTAGTATTAATATAATTAAAATGCATTAAAGATGGGTTTTAGTTATCCTAAAAGTGGTAAAAAAACTACTTTTTTAAAGGTTTACATAGTATATTAAAAATATATTTAAGTTCATTTTCAGTGTGTCCAAATAGCACAGTTGAGTACACTTAGTTGATCTTAAGTTTATCTTAAGAAGCACTAAAGTTTAGCTTTTAGCATAAAAAGTACAAAATAAGTGCTTGAAAATAGAGCACTTTAAGTACATTATGGAAGTGTACTAAGTGCACTTTAATAAAATGTTTTTAGTGTACTTTTTTGACAAAGGAATACACCTTAAGTATAATATAAATACATTTAGAATATATTATTATGTTTTAAATAATTTATTAGTATAATTAAAATGGATTTAAAATGGGTTTTAGATATACTAAAGTGATAACAAAATATATTTTTCAAAGGTTGAAATAGTATATTAAAAATATATTTAAGTTAATTTTCAGTGTGTCCAAATAGCACAGTTGAGTACACTTAGTTGATCTTAAGTTTATCTTAAGAAGTACTAAAGTTTAGCTTTTAGCATATTAAGTACAAAATAAGTGCGCGAAAATAGAGCACTTTAAGTACATTATGGAAGTGTACTAAGTGCACTTAAATAAAATGTATTTTAGTGTACTTTTTTTCACCTTGGCTCCCAAGACCCGAAATGGATGTTGTTGTTGTTGTCTCCTGAAACTGGGTTGGGAAACACTGCAATAAAGTGTAAAGCTGATGTTCATTCTGATCTGATATTATTTTTATATAAAATGTATATAATTAAATTTATTTAAATGATAAAATTGTATATTTATATTATTTTCAGATTTGATGTCCGACACAACAACTCTTCAAGAAGTTGGTGGAGACGGAGGTAATGCATTCTCATTTACTGGTGAAAGCAACGGTTCCAGTTTAGAGAGATTCGGAGTCTGGGTGGGAGATTCGCAGGTGAAGGCTGTTCGGGTCTGGCTTACAGATGGAAGAGTTGAAGAATATGGTGGACGAGGTCCGACTTTGATAGACAAGGACCTTATGTAGAGTTCATGTTCCAGCCTGGTGAGCGTTTCACCTCACTTTCCCTGTGGGGGAACGGAGAAGAAACGCGTCTTGGAGCCATCAAATTCACGACCAATCAGGGGAGAGAATTATTTGCAAAGATGACAAGCCAGGATTTAATAAGAGAATATTCCATTGATGTCGGCTCTGGGTATTGTTTGGGAGTTGTAGGAAGATCTGGTTGGGAAATTGATAAAATGGGATTCAAGTTTCTCAAAGAAGTTGAATACAACCGTTCTGACCGATGTCAACTATCCCACTCTTCTGATACCAAAGGTGGCGGTAGAAGAAATCAAATGCGTCACTTTCAGGAGCGACACCTCCGCCACTCAAAAACAAAAAGTTGAAACCTCAAAGAAAGTGATCAAAACATCTTCATGGTCAATAAGTGATAGCCTCACATCAATGTTTATTATGGACGTGAAGGCTGGGATTCCAGCGGTTGCTGAAGTTTCTTCATTATACAGTGTCAGCGTTGGAGCAGAAAGCACTTACAGTCAGGAGCACACAGACGAGAGAACCGAAACTCTGACTACAGATTTAGAGGTCCCACCAGGGAAGATGGTGAATGTTTCCATCATCATTGGCAGAGCCACTTTTGACCTGCCTTACACCGGCACAGTGAAGATCACCTGCAAGAACGGCCGTGTGTTACAGTATGGAACCAAGGGCACATACAAAGGCGTCACTTACACTGATATCAAAGTGGATACCAAGGAATATCCTCTGTGATGTCAAGACAGAGTGCACATGTGATGCACACAATCATGTATCAGTTACTTTACATTCACACCTCATTGTATTTTTGGTGCGTTGTTTGTGTGTTCAGGGAAAATATATTCAATATTTGTCTTCTAATAACCTTACATAATATCAATACACTAATATTCATATAGCTTCATACTTTGTCTAATCACTTTAAAATAATATCTAGATACTGATTCTGTAAGTGTATTGACAATGACATTTCATTTTTTTTTTTTTATTAAATAAACCCTGTGTTGCAGACATTGTTCCCTCTACATATTTCCATTACTTTTTCTCTATTCAGCAAACATTTCAGCAACATGAGCAACGTGCTTTATACCTTGGTGACTTGGCAACTCAGTGCATTTAGGCATGTAGACATGGTCAAGACAATCTCCTGCAGTTCAAACCGAGCATCAGTATGGGGAAGAAAGGTGATTTGAGTGACTTTGAACGTGGCATGATTGTTGGTGCCAGAAGGGCTGGTCTGAGTATTTCAGAAACTGCTAATCTACTGGGATTTTAACGCACAACCATCTCTAGGGTTTACAGAGAATGGTCCGAAAGAAAAAACATCCAGTGAGCGGCAGTTCTGTGGCGGAAATGCCTTGTTGATGCCAGAGGTCAGAGGAGAATGGCCAGACTGGTTCGAGCTGATAGAAGGGCAACAGTGACTCAAATAACCACCCGTTACAACCAAGGTGGGCAGAAGAGCATCTCTGAACGCACAGTACGTCGAACTTTGAGGCAGATGGGCTACAGCAGCAGAAGACCACACCGGGTGCCACTCCTTTCAGCTAAGAACAGGAAACTGAGGCTACAATTTGCACAAGCTCATCGAAATTGGACAATAGAAGATTGGAAAAACGTTGCCTGGTCTGATGAGTCTCGATTTCTGCTGCGACATTCGGATGGTAGGGTCAGAATTTGGCATCTACAACATGAAAGCATGGATCCATCCTGCCTTGTATCAACGGTTTGGCTGGTGGTGGTGATGTCATGGTGTGGGGAATATTTTCTTGGCACTCTTTGGGCCCCTTGGTACCAATTGAGCATCGTTGCAACGCCACAGCCTACCTGAGTATTGTTGCTGACCATGACCACAATGTACCCAACTTCTGATGGCTACTTTCAGCAGGATAATGCGCCATGTCATAAAGCTGGAATCATCTCAGACTGGTTTCTTGAACATGACAATGAGTTCGCTGTACTCAAATGGCCTCCACAGTCACCAGATCTCAATCCAATAGAGCATCTTTGGGATGTGGTGGAACGGGAGATTCGCATCATGGATGTGCAGCCGACAAATCTGCGGCAACTGTTTGATGCCATCATGTCAATATGGACTTTTTTTGTAAGATTTTGAGATTTCGAACATTTAGTTTCAACCTTTCAGAACTTTATTTTCAGTTTTAAAACATGGCATAATATTAATCCCATAGGGGAAAGCCCTAATCCCCATCCCTAATGTAACATCACTATATTACAAATTCCAGTGAGGAAAATAAAGCCATGTGTATCCACAAACACAAAACAAACTCACAAGCTGTGTCCCAATGTGAAGGCTGCGTCTTTCGAAGGATGCACCGTAGCCTGCATAAGATGTCCTAATTGTGCAATCAGGTATTCCTGATTACCGCTCCTGGCACCACGCAATGGTGCGAGCGTACAGCTGTCATCCTGATCATTCATTTGATATAACTGAGTAAACAGCTGGAGACAGAATTGGCTATTGTCATTTTTTATGTATTTCATTTTAATGGAAGACATGGTGAGGATGTAGCTATTCATCCTGATTTGTTTCACTTCTCTCTGTAGGTTTTGAAGGGTCTGACTGACAGCACATCTTGAGACTGTATTAAGAGGCAATAAAAAAATCATTGTGACTCTGACATCAGTGATTACAACATGGGCAATTCTCTTCAAAATAAATGTGAGTCATGTAGATCCTTGATCAACTTAATATATAATCTATATAGAAGTAATGCATTGAATAATATGTTGTTTAAATTGTGTTTAAACGTGAATACGTCTATTAAAGAGTGTATATGTGAACAGAGAGAATCGAAATGCTGACAAAACTTTTTTTTATTTATTTATTTGTTATAAATGTTGCTGATAACTTCTGGATTTGAAATAAAAATAGTGAGTATGTGTTTGTGGTACAGCCGCAGGATCAGTTGCGTGAAAGCACAACAGTGCTGCTCCTGTACCGCATACGCACCGCAAACGGAGTATGTGTGAAAACGGTTGTAATAGCCTATATAATTAAAATCAAAAGTTGTATTTGTTAACATAGTTATTGCACTGTGAAGTGAAATGAACAAACAATGAACAGCTGTATTTTTATTAAAGCTGCAGTCCACAGTTTTTCCTCTTTGTCGCCATCTCTGTTCGAAATCTGCAATTGCAGGTAATTCGTGGAATTATAACTGTACGTCATTAATTTCTTGAGGACAAGTTCTTGTCCTCAAATCGCATGTCTTCTTCTTCTGGTAACTAAATCCAATGTAAGCTCAAAGTGTGTCTTCCAAACTCGACAAAAAGCAGAGGACTGGTGAAGTTTGGTGCTTTGTTTTTGAGGTAATAAACACATTCGCATTCCTTCACGTGGAGATTTGCATATCAATCTCTTTTGTGTGCGTGGGCATGGTCAAATTTAAAAATAATGAGCAAGGGTTTGAGAAACTGGAAATCTTGTTGGTTTTATACAAATTACTTAAACAGAGAAAATCTGTTTTCATTTTGAATCAGAACATTTAAAAGTACACACTTAAACGATTATAAAGATAGCTCATGCCTGGTTGAATAGTATTCACTGAGTTTTGTTTCAGTTTATAGACGTGCTCAAGAAAAAAAGTTCACCGAGACGGAGAGGCAGAAAGCACACCCTGTTTATTTTCTTTATTTTACAAAAGCACAAAGTTTCGTTTTCGATTGTAAGTGGACATAAAACAAAACAAAAAAAAAATATTTTGTCATATTTCTTAAGTCTGTTTGACCAGAAATGAGTATGAGTATTTTAAGTCTTTTTGTTTTTTACTATGTGTAAAAAAAAAATGAGCTTGTTACACCGGCAGACCCCAGAGGGTTAAATAAGTAAATCCTATTGGTAAGAAACTTTCTGTTTCGAATGTCAGGAATAGTTCTCAAACTCTCCCTGATCTGAGAAAATATCACAGCTTTCAGGAAACATCTGAAGACACGCCTCTTCCACAAGAGCTTAAACCAGAACCAGACACACACATATATATATATATATATTATAAAATATCAAAAGGATTAACAATGCAGATTTATTTTTTACAGCCATCTTTGATTATATTTACCAAGGGGACAAACAATTCTGACCAGCACTATATATATATATATATATATATATATATATATATATATATATATATATATATATATATATATATATATATATATATATATATATATATATATATATTTATTTTTTATTATTTTTTTTTTTTGAAGAAAGTTTAAGCTGTCATGACATTTGGTCACATGATGTGTAAGAAACAAAGTTTGTCATTAGTTAAAGGTTCATTTCACCATGTTGTTATTAGCAATAAAATGATTGTTGAGTATGAAATTAACACATTATAATAAATGAGCAAGAATTAAATGTTGTTTTACTCTGCCATTTTGCTATTGAGACCACGCATTTCGTCTGTCTTCTTGCATATATCAAATCCATTCTCCCAGGTGTTCACTGCTGCATTTTTTATAACATCACACACAGATTCACCTTCATCTGCTGCATTCCATCCAGAAACAATTCCTCCAACAGCTCCTACAAAACCTCCAGCTACAAGCACACCTGTAGCCATCGCACCTGCTGTTAAACCTGCTGCTCCTACACCTGCTGCTCCTATACCTGCTGCTGTAAACGCTGTTGTTAGCTTTACATATAAATTTAAAACAGACATAACTAAACCTACAGCGCAAGCCATGCCGAAAAGAGCACCAAGCAGGGCCCTTGTTGTTACCCCTACACACTTCAAAAAATTGGAATGAATAATATTTTTTGCATTTTCTCGTTGTTCTTCTGGATCCAAATTGTCTTTAGTCATATTCTTCACCTCCTCTTCAATTTCTTCATGCAGCTTTTGAAGCACTTCATTGGTGTAGCAGCCGTTCTCTTCCACCATTTTGTCGATGGTCTTCAGAAGATTCTTCACCTGGACTCTGTTGCTCTTGTTTCCTCGTTTACGTTTATTCCAGTATTTGTTGTCGATGACGTGACAGCGTCCTTCACAGTTATCAACCAGCTCCTGTAGTTGTGGACAGTCCTTTATAAATTCTTTAATGTTCTTGCCTTCTAGTTGCTCGCCATGAGTGAATAAGATCACAGTGTGTTTCAGGACCTGTTCCTTACTGAATTTGTTCAGGAGTTTTTGTACCATCTCATTTTCATGTTCTGTGTATCTTCCGACCTTCAGGACAATGACAAAGGCATCGACGCCTGGTGCGCAATCAACCAGACATTTAATGGTCTCAGATTTCAGCGCTTCATCTTCACAATCTGTATCAAAGTCTCCAGGTGTGTCAATAACCGTGATCTTTCTACCATGAATCTTCTTCTCTGGTTTATTCAATTCAACTCTGGCATTTGAAGCTTTAGTGGTGAATACATTCTCTCCAAGAATTGTATTCCCGGCACTGCTTTTGCCATCTCCGCTTTTCCCAAGAAGGACGATCTTTCTGTTTGGCAGTGACACACTGGCTGTTGGAAAAATAAACATTTTAATGAGAGTCTTAAATTTTAGGTTCCTGATGCTGTTTTTGAAACTTCCGGATATGGAAAATATGATTTTTTTTTAATGATATTTTTTTATTCTGTTCCTAAAGCATTGAGTAGCTCGACACTCTGCCATTAAACAGAGTTTAGACAATAAATGTGTCATTGTGCAACAATTATTACTTACAGGTACATCCCATGATCCTTGTCTGATGATGATGTCAGTCTCTGTATAAAGGTACATGAGATTTAGGTTATTCTTAACATCATACACCAAATTAATTTTTTCAATGAATTTATGATTTCATTTCAAAAGCGATCTAGGAAAACTGACATCTTCACTCAAATATTTGTAAACATTTGTTAAAAATATATTGTAGTTAATACATTGTAGCATCATTTCTAGACAGGCTGTCATGCTAAGAAATGATAAATGCAAAGAGAATTAAATATTAATAACTGATTATGTTTTAGTCAATGTATGCTTTTTCCTGTAAGCTTTTTATTTTTCTGTGCATTTTTCATTTGCATAGTAAAATACAAATTTGTGTCTGTAGTTTTTCCTTTTTTGCCAAATATGTCTTGTCAGATTAAATACAAGTTCAGTGTCTATTTTCCTCATATTCTGATGGTTTAATAGAACTTGTAGGGTTACTACAGATATCACATGTGGCCAATGCTGTGTGTGTGTGTGTGTGTGTGTGCAGTATATATAAAGGGCATCTGATAACTTAAGGGCATCTGAAAGCCCAAAAATAGGCCTTTGACTTCAAGTCATGATGCAAAGGTCTCCTTTGGTATGGAAGTACCTTAGGGTCATACAAATAAATTTATCCCAAGACACAAGTGAGATCACACTTTGTATCAGAAATAAACATGTTTTTTTTTTTTCAAAAATGGCCGAAAATACTCTAGAGCCCATATCGTTCCTTCTGTTGTGACTATAATGACAAATTTGGTGTCAAAGTGTACATTTTTGGGGTCAAGGAATCCAATGAAATTGGTTTCAAGTTCAAAAAATATGTGCTCCACTCCCACCCGCTCCCGCAATATGTATGTCCACTCCCATCTGCACCCGCACAACTCTGAGAAGTTACTCCCACACAATAATAGAGATGCAATGATTTTGTGTCTTCTCCCATCCCACTGGAAAAAAACACGTATTTGTATTGCTATTATTAAAGAGAAACATGGGGTTGTTTTTTCGGTTACCCTGGCCTGCATGTATTCTGACGCACTGATCAGGAAGATGAATAGTCGTCCAAATGTCAGACTTGCCTTGCTTAGGTTTTGTGCTGTAAATACCTCGTTTGAGGATCTTTTCCACATCATTTATTGGCATCTCCATCATGTCGCTAGGCTACCTCCCGATCACGCAGTTTTTTTTAGCTGATTCATGTGATTTGCGTTGGGTCCGGCGGAACTCAATCCCAATGCAGCCCTCCACTCTGCGGCAACTGCTGCAACCTATCGAGGGACTGCTCATGACGTAAGCACCCTCAGACGTCACGTCCCGCGCGAATGGGCGTGGCTTATGCCTATATAAGCCAGAGCTTGATGAGGATGCTCCTTGGTTTTCAATGACTGAAGCGAAACCAGATGGTAGCACAACCAAGTCTTGGTTTGAGGATGACCTTGTAGTCATTAGGCCCAAACTCAAGGCAACATAAAGTGCGTGTAAGTCACCCACCCACTTGACTGAGGCGATAGCCAGGCGGTTTTCAATGAGAGATACGTAAGGTCCACAGACTGTAGAGGTTTGAAAGGGGAACCCTTCATGGCCTTAAAGACCAAGGAAAGGTCCCATATGGGAACCGAGGGGGGCGAGGAGGGTTCATCCTTCTAGCTCCCCTGAGGAAGCGGACTACAAGGTCTTCCCTACCCAGTGACTGGCCATGCGAATGTTAGCCGCCACATGTACCTTGAGCATGGATGGGGATCTAGCCTTATCCAAGAGCTCCTGTAGGAAGGAGAGAACCTCCGATAATTCAAAATCTTGTGGATCAGGGTTGCGAGCTGAGCACCAACTTGAGAACACTGACCACTTGGAAGCATAAAGCCGTCTAGTAGAGGGCGCTCTAGCTTGCGTAATCGTGTTTAACACTCCATCGGGGAGACTGATGGGTATCCGTTGATGGCCCACACATGCAGAGTCCAAAGCTCGGGTCGTGGGTGCCAAATCGTCCCCACGGCCTGTGAGAGGAGATCTCTTCTCAACGGAACAGGCCACGCAGCCAAGCTCTGAAGCTCCGGAAACCAAACTTGGTTCGGCCAGAACGGTGCTACTAGAAGCACAGAGGAACCATTCTCCCTGATACGCTTGATTACCTGTGGTAACAGCATTATCACAGGAAAAGCATTGAGAGGGCAGCTTGGCCAGTGATGGGCCAGCGAGTGGCCCATCACTTTAGAGGGAGACCATTCCCCTGGGGGAATGTTGTCCCTGGACAGCTTGTCTGGACACACATTCAGATGGCCTGGCACACGCGCCGCTCTCAACGAGAGTAGGTTGCGCTGAACACATACAAGCAAGCGTTCTGCCAGTGCATGAAGGTTCCGTGATCTCAGACTGCCCTGGCGATTTATGTAGGAAACCACCGACATGTTGTCCGTGCGGACAAGGACATGGTAGCCCTTTAGAGGGAGAAGAAAGAACCGCAAGGCGTTCTCAACCGCCTTCATCTCTAGACAGTTTATGTGCAGTGCAAGCTCTTTTCTTGGCTTGACCACAGGCCAAAAGTCGGTCTGCCCTTGTAGAGGGCGCCCCAGCCCGAATTGGAGGCGTCTGTCGAAACCACTTTCAGTTTCGAGATTACCCCCAGGTTAACACCTGTCTGATACCGGTCGACCGCCTCACAGGGCTCCAGAGCTGTGATACAGTTCTGAGTTACCTTGAGACATAAACGACCGGATGCCCGTGCTCGACGCGGGACCCGCGTCTTCAGCCAGTGCTGTAAAGGCTGTAAAGGTGAAGCAGAAATTATTAAAGGGATAGTTCACTTTGAAATTAATTTTTGATATGTGTTAGATTACCTCAAGTGCATCCAATATGTAGGTGTTTTTATTTCCACAGTAGTTTAATTGTTTTTATATATTTTTTGGTCAAACCGTTTGTGTCTATCAGTCACATAATGGAGGTCTATGGGGTCCATCTCAAAGAGCATGCACAGAGAAGTCCAATTTAAACATGATTCAATGACTCGTAAATGACACGAAACGAGCGGTTTGTGTGAGAAAACGAACAGTATTTATATTATTTTTTACATCTTGTTACCACAGCCACAAAGCGCCTGCGCTCTCAGATTACTTGGACATGGCTGTGGTTACAAGAGGTAAAACGATATAAATACTGTTCGTTTCTCACACAAACCACTCGTTTCATGTCTTAGGCCATCAATGTGTACTTACATTTACGAGTCAGTTGACCTAAAAATATCAAAGACCTAAAAATTTTGACTTAAAAATATCAAAATTGAAACTACTGTGGAAACAAAGACACCTACATCTTGGATGACCTTGAGGTATAGCCAAAAAATATCACAAATTTAATTTCAAAGTGAACAATCCCTTTAAGTTGTGAATGAACTGTGTGTTTGGCATGCTTTTGTGATAAAAAAAAACTTGCACACTTCACCTCCAATTGTCATGCTAAGGACAGCATTTTTGTTTTGTAGTCTTGGAACCTACTTTATTGGACTCCTTGACCACAAAAATAACTTACATAAAGGTACTTCCATACCAAAGGGGACCTTTGCGTCATGACTTGAAGTCAAAACGCTTAATCTCTCTACTAAATGGTAAAATTAGTTTTTTCATGCTAGTTCATAGCCTGTGCAAGGCTCTTGAGCTGAGATTAAAGTTTGTGGGATCTAAAGTGCATCATTATAAAAAATCTAAGTTCCATCATTATAAAAATATCCACAGATGTCTGGACAGTGTAATCAGTCCTGGTAATACTTTACAAATAACTGTGACTTTCTGTAAAGGGTATAAAATGCAAAGTACTTACATAGTTTTACCTCCCTTTCCTTGTTTCAAAAAAGTCAAGCCAGAAAGTAGAAATGATGTGGATGGATGATCACACCAAGCTTTTATATTCTTCTTAAATAAGTTAGAAACTTATTTAATGGTAAGAAACATTCAGAATATTTTTTTCAAGAAAGATTTAATACATATCTAATGAACAAACACAACCTGTAATCATGGTCTTGAAAGTAGAAAAAACAATGACAGGAACTGACGGTCTGGTGTTTGAAGTTCTCAACATCCACCTGATCTGAGAAAACATCACAACTTTCAGGAAACATCTGAAGACACGCCTAATCCACAAGAGCTTAAACCACAACCAGACACAAAGACACTTACTATAACTCATATTTATTCATTTTTACAAAAGGCATGAGCACAAATCATGTTCTAATAAAATATTTAATTGTGTTTCATTGTTCAAGATTTAGGCAAGAACACTGTCATGCCATTTCATTCATCTTCGGTGTTCATTTGTAAGCTATATTATATATTCCTGCTGCCATTATTCTGCCAGGGTTTCAATTGCTGTAAACCTGCATATTAAAATAAAATATAGTTTTTGCGTCCAACTGTCAATTCACATGTAAACCAGTGCCATCTGCTGGACAGAGAGTCATCCATCATGTCTGGTCATTTGTTGTTCAGTCCTGCTCCTGGACATCTGCTGTCCTGCAGAGTAACTCCATCACACCAGCCTGGAAGTGTCCAGAAAGCCTGAAGAGCTTGATTAGCTTCTTTAATTAGATGTTTAATAAGGTGTGTTTAATTGTGTCTTATCGGTCAAAAGTTCAGTATGGTGTACCACAAGGCTCAGTCCTAGGACCGTTGTTGTACACTCTGTGCATGCGACCCTCATGAGAGATTATTAGGAAGCATGACATTAGTTTTCACTGTTATGCCGACGATACCCAGCTGTATATTTCTTTACGCCCTGACTAAACTTACCAACTCACAAAAGTAACGGAACTGCATAGCTGATATAAAAAGTTGGATGGCTAGTAATTTCCTACTACTAAATTCTGAAAAAAAACAACAAAAAAAACTTTTCTAGAGATTCTAATTATTGGATAGAAAACGTACGTAACAGCCTAGAATACTGTCTAACACTTGATGGCTGCTCTGTTAAGTCCTCCTTCATCGTTTAGGAACCCGGGTGTGCTCTCTTTGATACCAAATCTTTCATTTTTTGATTTCCAAATATTACAAAGTCATGTAACTAGTATCTGTAAAACATATCTAAATTATGTTAATTCTCTCAATGAAAAATGCAGAACATTAGCTTCATGCGTTCATGACATCGACGCTGATTATTGTAATGCTCTTATGGGTGGTTGCCCTGTAACACTGTACCAGCCTGTTCTCACGTAAATGCGTCTCTATAACACGCATGTGTATTGTCGTGTAATATATACGCGAAAATTAGTTTTTACGTGCATATGAGTTGCAGTTTCTGTCGTGCAATTGATACGCAGTTCATTTGCGTATGATACACACGCACCCCACACCACATAGCCAATCGTAAAAATACACACGCACCCACCCCACACCTAAACTTAACCTAACCAACCAATGCGTATCATATGCACGTAAAAACTCAATTTAGCGTATATATTACACGACAATACACATGCGTGCTATAAAGACGCATTTGGTGTGATTGGATTTGACACTTCAGCTATTTCAAAACGCAGCAGCTTCGAGTTCTTTACCAGAACCAGGAAGTATGATCATATTTGCCTGGTTCTGTCAATCCTCCATTGGCTGCCTATTAAAGCTGCAGCTTTAACCAAACACACACTGATCCATTTCAACAGTCTTTGTCATTTTAATTAAATGCACCCAAGATCTGATTCCTGCAAAACACGTGACACACTGAAAGAGAAACTAAACAAAATAACCACAGTCTGCAAAAAACACACTGAACAATCTAATTAGTTACACTTATTCAAAACAAAACTAACAAAAAAAACATGCAAACCAATTGGCTTTTTAAAAAAAAGTAAAATAGGAATAGTATGTTGTACAGACAAATGCTTAGTTCCAATTAAAAAGTTTCACAAGGTGTTTATGACATAAGGCTCAAGCTGTGGCTCACAAAAGTTAGCTGATGCTCAAGTCTGGATTATGAACTATTTGTTTTAAATATATGGACTCATTGCATCTATCTCCATATTTGCCAAACAAAGGATAACATTTCTTAAATAACTCTATAATTAAACGGACATAAATAGTTGACAACTAAGAGCATGTTTTGCTCTATTGTGTTTGTGCTACAATGACTTCTATCGAACCTATGACTGAAGTTATACAAGTACTGAAAAACAAGTTGCTTGCACACTTTGATTCTAAAATGGATAACCTTCAAACGAGTCTAAATACAATAGAGGCCTCCCTGTGTACTGTTGTAGACCAGAGTCTCCCTATTGGAACAAAGAGTCAGCTCTGATAAAGCTCAGGAACTTTTAGGATAAGATGAAATTCTCCTGACTTGCCGGGGAGAAGGGGCATCTACAATACCAGGGACGCGTGTCGATCTACCCAGAGCTACAGCTCTACTCTTCTTGAGAAACACCGTCAGTTTGATCCCATTAAGAAGAAACCCAGGGAGCTGGAATTCAAGTACTCGTTACAGTATCCTGCAACACTGAGGGTAACTGTGGATGGTAAGGTCACCATTCTTCGTTCCCCGAGGAAGCAGAAGGCTTTGTGATACTCCCATGGGACCTCCGCTAATATTCTCGTAAATTAATAGCGTAGTGAAAATATTTGAAAAAAATTTTTTCTTTCAATTATCAAAATATTTTAATGATTCCAATATATATATCACCTTTTCAGTCTGGCTTCGAACTAAATTTCTCTACAACAAGTGCTCTTCTAAAAATACTAATGATATTACATCTTCTTTTGATTCTAATAATTTAACTGGTGTCTTATTTATTGATTTAACCAAAGCTTTTGATTTAGTAGACCATTATCCTCTTTTAGATAAACTGTATGATATTGGCCTTTCAAGATCTTCATTACCTTGGTTTAATTCATACTTTCACCATAGACAACAATGCGTTTTGTATCAGGGAAGTTGTTCAGATTTTAAAACTATTGCTAGAGGAGTACCTCAGGGCTCATCTCTCGGGCCGCTATTGTTTTCTATTTTTATACGTAAATAATCTTCCACAAGTTTGTTCTAATTGTCAAATTCAGTTTGGATGATACCGTTATTTACTTTTCTAGCTCGGATATTTCTTATATTCAACAATCAATTCAGTTCCGACTTTGACGTAGTTCTTATGTTGTTTAATACAAAACAAATCTCGCCACAAACTGACTACTTATTTAATTTTATAGATGTAACTCCAGTGTCAAAAGTTAAAGAATTTAAATATTTAGGTCTTCTGCTTGATTCTCAATTGTCATTTAGATCACATATTGACTTAGTTATTAAGAAAATATCATATTGACTTAGAATACTTTAACTTTCTATTAATTGCTTTACCATGGTTAGGAAAATAATTATTACTCAGTTAATACTTCCAATCCTCAACTATGCTGGTATAATTTACCAAAACACTTCCGCTACAAATCTTCGTCCTCTTAATGTTGTTCATAATAATCTTTGTAGATTTGTACTGAGGTGTCCATACAAAATGCATCATTGCCAAATGCTTGAAATATTAAATTGGCTATCTTGAAAGTCAAGAAGGTCTTTTCACTGAATTTAGTTTATTTTTAAAAGTCATTACTTAAATTATCCTTTGTTTGTCTAAAACAATGTCCAATTCCATTTCGCTCTTCACATAATTTAAGGCACACCGATTAACTATATTTTTTCGTTCCTAAAATTAATAAAGAAGTAAGTCGTCGGACATTCAAATTTAAAGCTCCTTCAGATTGGAATTATTTACCAAAGGCACTTAGACCTTGTTTAATTTCTTTAGGCTCATCTTTCTCTTGATCATCTGCAGAATACGTGCTCTTGTTTTTGAATACACCCATCTCCAATTATCATGTGAACTTCATTATTTTCATGGTACTGAACCTGCATGTTATGTTGTGTATGATGAAATGTATTATCAATGCATCGGTAACACTATTTGACTGTCAGCTTAATATCTGCTAACACTTTATTTTGTTGGTCCCCCCATACAGAACATTTCAACTGACTAAGTAACTTGGCTACAAGTAAACTATATTCTCCTAACCTAAAGCCTAACACCTAACCATAATCTAACAGTCTACTGTCTACTATATTATACTAATACTCTAATGAGAGTTACTTACATGTAGTTGAAAGTTACTTATAATTCAGAAGAACAGCTAAAGTGACTATCGAACAAAGTGCAACGTATCAATGTACTTACAGGGCTTGTATGTGATGAGATACGTAAGAGCTAAATGTTGGTACGAATGTAAAGTATTATGTGTTATACAATGTAACCTGTTGTTGTATTCTGTGCATGTTCTTAGAATCCCTCTTAAAAATGAAATGGCACATCTCTAGGGGCCATCCTTCAATTAAATTTCAAATTTAATTGAGAAGTGTGAGCAACAAAATTTCAAAGATTAAATATTTGAACATAAAATATAGTTATAGTATAGTTATGTTATACACTAGTAGCCTGACTTTGTCATACTCATTTCCCTGTTGGAAGATGAATCTGGAAATTCTTACTTACGGATTTGGATTATGAGGCTCTGTGTCAAATCTCATCGTATGTCTTTGTTGATGTGTGAGTTTTGCAGGTTTGTCCTTTATCCTCTTGTCTTCTTCCAGAATCTCTCTGAGGATTTCAGGAACAGAATGAACCTTGGACATCATTTCTGAAAGCTTTCCGACAAAAGCCAATGCTTAGACATGGGGTTTTCCACTTTACTGTCCTGTTCCTGAAGAACTCGTTTTCCCAAAGCAGGAGGAGAGATGTTCACCTGACACCTGTGCTTGTGCTCTGATAGCAAAGGATCTCCTAGTGTTTCTCTTAGTACAGTGACAAAGACTTTTTCCAGTATGTCAATAATAAGGCTAGACTTTATCCTGATATCCCTTAGCTCCCTCTTCAATGTTTCGTTTTAAGTTCTTCTGCTGCTGTCTTTTCTTGTACATCTCGAAAGCCACACATAATACACAGACACAGCTGTCCGGCTTTATACAAACATTTCAGAAACAGCTTCATTATCGAAAATGAAAGATAATACTAGATAATACCAGATTATGAGTTATGTTTTGAATGTAAGACGTGTATGAGTTTATTATATGATGTAAATAACTGAGCTTACCCGGATATGTGTAGAAGTTGAGCCTGAACTCATCCGTGAGTGTCCAATGTGTCTCAGATTTATCATCAGTCTTCTTTTAGACTTACATGAAACCTGTTAAAACATTTCAGAAGAGACATTTGACATTAAACTGATATATTTATGCATGATATAATTTATCTTTAACAGTCAAAACGTAAACAGAAATCTTATTATCTAATATATGAATATTAAAATAGACCGTATAAAGGGTTTTAATTTATGTGTCAAGCTTTTTCTAATAATAATAATAATAATAATAATAATAATAAAGATTAGGTAGAGAAAAAGTATGTAACACTTATTAGACTATTTGTATCTGTAATTTAGATTTTCAGAATTGATTAGGATATTACAGCTTTTTCTCTGTCGCTTTGGTGCATTTCTCACATCTCTATTTACATTTCCACAACAGTTAATGCAGTTCTCAAAACAATTAGTACAAATTGCAAAACTTAGTTGATAACCTGCAAAAGTGTGTCACTTGCTGCAAAAGGGATGACTCATTCCTCAAAAGCAAGTATTCATGTCAATAAAAGTGTCAGTGTCTGTTAAGATAAAAGTCCTGAACACCAGTGTTTATGAACAAGATAGTCAAATGGCTTTATCATGTTTTCATTATGTACAGTTTACTCTGTAAGTGTTTAACAATGCAAAAAAGTCAGATCTTGGTGACACGACCTGAAAATGCTCAAGACAGTCCTATAAACTATTTGCACAGCCATTTGAAAACTACAGTAAAGTTTCACATTACTGTACTGTATTTAGTGAGGTACAGTAATTGAGTACAAGACAGGGAATATGTATGTTTCACATTTTTACTGCATAGTCTTTGCAATTCTAATTTGTTCAGAGCATTGTGCAAAAGAAAAAAATACACCCTTATTTACAACAAACATAAACTCCCTTTGGGTAGTATCTGTGCAGACTTGTAAAACAATATATCACAGTACATATTGGAACTGAACATACAACATACATATACTGTAAATCATTCATGCACATCTCTTCTCATCAGTGAAAGCTGAGAGCTCACCTGCGAGAAATTGATCAAATTTAGGATACAAAATGTTTTTTTAAAAGATCAAAAAATAAAAAATAAATATGCTTACCGGATTTTGACAACTAGTTCAACATTTTTGTATGTGATGACTCAAGCAATTAAATGAGGCACCATTAGTTTTATATGGAATGACTATTCAGCATTCACAAGTATAGTTAATTTGGACTGATATGGCTTAAGCAAATGATAATGTTATAAAACAGCAGAGAGTTGTATGAAAGCAATTACGATACATGTCCAAAAGCATTTGAAATGTGTTGGAAGGAATGGAGAAACTGCTACTGATGATGTGCACAAATGACAAAATGTTGTGGAGGTTGAACTAACTGTTGTGCAAATGTAAATAGCGATGTGAGAAATGCACCAAAGCGACTTGAGAAAAACTGTAATATATTAATTTCCAGATAATATCTTTTGTAAATATGGTATATTTTTTAAATCTATTTATTCTGGTTTATTGTTAGTGATAAACAGTATGGGCCATATATGAAACACAAGCAGCGCCATATTTTGCTAGTTTCAGGCGAACACAATCATCTGAGAATGAGCAGACATCGCAAGCCCTTCTGAATCACCATAAACAATATCAAATATTAAAGTCACTCAGTTATTGACAGCGTTTGCACTTGATAACTGTACACAGAAAATCTGTCCATCCATTTTTGGAAACAGACCAAAAAGTCTTGTTGACCAATTTGATTATGGAGAGAAAAAAAATCAAAACTCTCTCATAATAGATAGATAGATAGATAGATAGATAGATAGATAGATAGATAGATAGATAGATAGATAGATAGATAGATAGATAAATAGATAGATAGATAGATAGATAAATAATAAATAAATAGATAAATAAATAATAGATAGATAAATAGATAGATAGATATAGATAGATAGATAGATAGATAGATAGATAGATAAATCTGCATGGTTTATCCTTTTGATCTTTCATTCAAAAAATTGGCAAAAAATCTAACCTTCCAGTGAAGTAAAAGAATTGAAAGTGGGAAGAAATCACATTATAAAATAAATGTTTTTCTCCAAAACACATTGGCCACAATTATTCATACCCATAGAATTTTTTTTTATGAATAAAATATCTCTGAAGGATATTCCCATTAATATTTACCTTTTTTTTTAGCACACCAGGGTAGGAACATGAAATTGTCCAGCTATGACTTCTTGTTTCACAGGAGTATAAATATGAGGAAGCACAAAGGCCAAATCCCCTGAATCATCCATCACAATGAATAAAACCAAAGAACATGGTTCTGATGTGCATCATAAAGATTGTTGAGCTTCACAAAATAGAAAGTGGCTGTAAGAAAATAGCTAGAAAATCCCCATTTTGACCATCAGGACAATAATTTAAGAAGTTATAATCAACAAAAGATGTTACTAATTCTGCCAGGAAGATGATGTGTGTCTATATTTTCTTAATGGACAGTGAGGATAAAAGTTTGAGTGGCCAAAGACTCTTCAAGGATCAGAGATGGAGAATTGCAGAGATTAGTTGAGTCTTGGGGGTCAGAAAGCCTATTAAAAAAAAAATCTAACAACCCTGCATCCCCACATGTTGTTTGGGAGGTTTTTTAAGAAAAATGCTCCTTGCTTATCCAAAAACAAACTCTATATTCAGTGGTCAGACACGAACTGGATCTTCAAATGGCACAGGCTTCTGTGATCAGATGAGACTAAAAAAAGAGCTTTTTGGCAGTAAGCACACTAGATGGGTTTCCACACGCTGACACTACATGAATGACCTTTGCAGCAAAAAACAAACAAACAAAAAAAAAAACGCGTGAAAATAAGTTTGGCGTTCAATAGGCCTAAATGATTAATTAAATGTGCTGACAGCTCATCACCTGCCAAACAGATTACACTGAGCGGAGCGGGTGACCGGTTGCGGCTCCACGGCTTGTCCGTGCCCATAGGCAGTAGGACGTCTACCTAGGCTATATGATGTTGAGAAGCACCCAAGGTCTGCCGCGGAGCTAGTCTGGATCCGCAAACCTTATCTGTTCTGTTCCGGATTCGTTGCACTGTGCAAGCCAAGTGGACTTCGTTCCGGATCCGTTTTGTGGTACGTCCGTGGCAGATCCGTTCCGCAGTTTGTTGATACATCCAGATCCGTTCCGGAGTTTGTGATAGGCTACATCCGCGGCAGACCCGTTACAGGAGTCATTTTGCTCTCTGCAAGCTCGAGCCTCCATCTTCATCGTCGCGTAACATTGCTGGTACGCAAACGTATAGTGACCGATCACGATTTTAACAAGGTTGGACTCCAATTTTCATTATTAAGATGTAATTTGCAGTTGTTATGGTCATTTAGCAGCGAAACAAATGACGCTTGGTAGAAACGAAACCGAAACTCAGCACACTGTGTGCAAAAATCGAGAACTAGAAAAGAATATGTTTTTTAATAACAATAACTTCTAAATACTGTATTATTGGACCACAATGCAACTATTGTTCATTTTTGAGGTGCTTAGATGATCACGCTCCAGCAGTGCCACAAATTGATATTTGATTGTTTGTCGTCGATGGATATTTCCATTTCCTCCATCAGACATCATGTGCACAAAAGCGCGCCTCCATTTTATATCAACGATTCAAACTCTTATTATTAGACGGCATTATCAAGTTCTTGCCAAACAGTTTAATGTTTTAAAATGCTTATGGTGACGCAGACTACAGCCTGTCTGTGTGTTCGTGCTCTCCCTTACGAAAAATAAGTATTTTACATTTATAAGTTTATTTACGAAGTACATACTTGTATAAAGTAATATTCAAGTAGGCCTAATATAGGTTATTATGATATCAAATATAAAGTAATATATAAAGTAATGTTCAAGTGTACTTTATATAGGAAGTACTAATATCAATAGTGAACTTGTAAGTGTACTGGGGCCTATTTTAATACTGATTTGGACTAAATTGGCCCAATTTTAGTATGTAGGCCTACGTATACGTTTAGTGTACTATAAGTGTAACAGTAGTACAGATTTTAAATACACAACCAGGTTTTTCATTTGTAATATAGTAATTATAATAGTAATTGTAATAGTAGTTTACTATTTTAATACAAGTAGTGCATGTTTGAGTTTATGAAAGTGCATACAAGTGTTCTCAGTAGTTTAGTAGTTTAAGTGAACATGACGAACATTATACTTATAGTTTAATATATATATACTTGAAAAATATATTTAACTGTACTTTAACTAATTTTAAAAACTATAAAATATTGTTTCAAGCACCATTTTTATCACCACTTGAATGTCCGTAATTTTCATAAAGAAAGGCAACATAAAAAAAAGTAAAAAAAAAAAAATAGTTACACAGACTACACCTTCCGGTCAGATTCAGAACGATGATCAAAACACAGATTGAGTAGATCGAGTCCAACACCTCGAGATCTTCACAGTCGTTTTCTCGTAATAGTTTCTTGTAAAAATACAGCAGCCACACACTCCTTTTTGTATGGCCACATTCACTTGTTTGTATTCCTGAAGAAGGTTGTTAGACTGAAAGCTTGCTTATAAATTGATCTTGCACAGTGTTCAGAGTGTGCAGCTGCTGTATTTTTTACAATTTTCCATGATGATTTAATGTAGCAGCACATCTCTACAATATTTTTTTAAAGGATGAGCAGTGGTTATTTTCTATTTTTTCAATCTTAATGTTTTCGACATTTCATTTGTTGACATTAACCTTCAAATGGTCTTTGTTTCCTGTTTACATTTCTGGGCTTCGGGGTCTATTACGACCCCAAGAATTGATTGCAGTAATTGTACAAAAAAAAAATATAAATTTTGAATCATACAAATAATATCTCTTTTCTTTTGTTTACTTCTGATCTATTCATTAATGCTGTGTTTTTGGAGATGCAAAGTACTTTTGTATCCATATACCACACAATTCCTCAACTACACTATTCGCTTGCATATGAAATATATTTTATGATACATTGCATTTATGCTCTAGTAGGCTATGGGGGTTGGAAAGAAGTGGAGATCCAAAATGTCTTTCTGACATAAATAAACAAGCGCTTGGATGTTTATTTCTTCTATCATATAATATGAGTTATAATGAACAAGAAATAAACATATGAGTCATATTGATTATATATTATTTAACTTTTAGGGAATTACAGAGTAGGCTATATATTGCACTTTGAATTACCATTGTGTATGAAATGTGCTATATAAATAAACTTGCCTTGCCTAATATCTGTATTATTTGAACAGTTTTTCAAGTTAGGTTCCCCTTTACTGTGTAAATTACAAAATTACTGTTAACATTTATGGCACCTTATGCATGTCTTATTTTAACCATTCCTCTGTAATAGTTCTTGTTTATTTTTGTGTATTATATAGGCCTGCATAAAACATTTATGCCAGTAGTTTGAAGTTAAAATATCTACAGTACATTGTCAATCTTCGTATCCAATATTATGCACACCAACTCAAAAAAAAAACAAACTCAGACCAGTGATAACTTTTATTTCAAAACAAAAATAATTGTGTAAAAGAGATATGCACACATACAGATAATCACGTACATCAACCGTACACACACGTACGTACACACAAGGGTTAAAATGGGCCAGTCCGAATATTCAGGGCCCCTCAGATAAATTAATAAATATCAAAAGTCTTAAATTGCACATATGTAGGTAAGAGAAGTTCAGATTTTATCCTACCTATTTTATTATTATAATTTTTTTTTATTCTACGATTTGTCCTATTCTACAAATCACAAATTTAGAAAACTCGTTACGCTCACATTTTTGCCACAGTTCTTGCAGTGAATATGGTGCAAAACACATTTACACACCCGAATCAAAACATGTGAAGTGACGGAGAAATACTTTCCATTTTTCATCCGCAAATCAGTACGTGAATTCATACGAGTTGCACACTTGTAGAATATTTCTCACAAATGTCTTGTATATTTTTCTAGCACAAACATTAAGTACATAACTACTGGCTGCTTGAATCTGCTGCGACAGATCTCAAACGCTGATTAAAAATTATCCAAATAAACACATTTTGAAGAGAGATAATGTATTAACTGTATTAAGAGCAACAATGGCATCATCCAGTCTTCACCGGCGTACAACAGCGTGGAGATACTTCCTCCTCTAATGTGAGAAATAATTTTTTTATTTTAAAAAATCAGAATATTTGGGTCTTTATCCAACATGTTATTATTATAATATGAAGCAATGTTTATAAAATAACTCTTGAACTTGTGCATGAATGTAAGCTGAGAAGCAAGAGAGAAGTTTTATTAAGTATTAACTGAATACTCATCTGCATATCAACTAATATGGTACACAGAAAATGTATTACAATTTACAGTCTATAACCATTAACTCTTGATATTTCTTTTTCTCTAGAGCTGATGTTGTTCAACTCAAAAACGAATTTTTGCAACTTCTATGGAGTGATCATCCTAAACTCCAGCAGTGCATAGAGAGACTGCAGAATGCCATCAAAACATTTGAATCAGCTTTCAAAGTTTCTACTGAAGGATCTAAAGTCGCAGGAGTGAGGGGATCATTGGAGGAACTGCTGTGCTAACAGGAATAGGACTCGGAATAGGAGTAGCTTTAGCCCCATTTACTCTGGGATTTTCTGCTGCTATTGCTTTCGGAGGAACAGGAGCAATCACACTCACAGCCGCTGGAATTCAAAGTAACAGATGCAGCTCTGAAAAAAAGGACCAGATGAGAAGATTAAGACAAGACATTGAATCTGAACTGAAAGAATTTCAGGATAAAATCAACCCAATGACTGAAAAGATGAAAGACCTTCATGAGCAAACTGAGAAAATATTGGGAGACTTTCAAAAGCTAGAGCAAGACGCCAGTGATTTAAGTAAGATACCGTTAGAAGACATTTCTGAATTGAATAGGCAAATGTCTGGAAATATGTCTTTGATTACATCAATAGCAGAAATGTATGGTGGTGTTAACCTTGTGCTTGACATAATCTCAGTTAACGAAAACACCAAAGCGCTCAATGACATGGAAAAACTAGCAGAAACACCCATACATAAAGAAATAGATGAACGTAAGATCAGGTCAAAAGCCGGGAAATTCCTTGCTGAAATGAGAAAATTAATTCATCAGCTACAGAACATCATCGATGACCTTGAGAAAACAAAACACAAACTATCAGATTTCTAACCGTTATAATGTTGATGTGACAACCTAACGTTGGACTATAACCAAATTTGTGGATATTTTCCAGGTGAAAATAATTATTTTCTTTAATTTGATTCTTTTAATAGAGAAAGTTTGGATAGAGCATTGTTTGTGTCTGTCAGATCGTGACTTTTATTGTGAAAGTGAACCGAGGACTTGTACTGCGCAGCGCCCTCACAGCTGGGGATGTGCGATCTCCTCAGTTTTGTCCTGTTTTCACAGGTATGACTTTCACAACAACTAGATAATATGCACACGAGTCATGTGTCATCCATGTGTATGTTCATATTGCCGACATTTTGTGTATAAATGTTCGTTTTGTAAAGATTTTGTGATTTTCATTTTGTGGACGCTGTGAAATGAATGTGCTCGTCGAATACATTTAATTTGATATCAATGCACTTCTCCAGCCAAATATTTCAAACAGCCATTTCAAAAAGAAAAAAAGGAAAATGGGAAATGTGCATTGTTGTTAACAATAGAGTAAATGAAAGAATGACAAAAAAAAAACAATGTGAAAAAACTTTATTTGAAAACAATGTGAAAAAACAACAACAACAAAAAACATTGAATTAACAGTAGCTGGGGTTATGTGCGACGCTGACAAGTCTACTCCAGTCTCCTCAATTTTTTCCTGTTTTCACAGGATTTTCTAATCTGTAAACAAGGCTTTCTGGGCCTGCAACATTAGCTTACTTAGCTACTTTTATTTCTAATAGAAAATTAATTCTAGCAGCTAAATGTCAGCGGTTCATCTTTTTAGCTGTTTGTCCACACTGTTGACAGTGAAATAGCGTGAGCCATCCTCTTGCCTACTTTGGGTTATTTTTATGTTTTCATCTTTGTCAAACTGTTACTAGCTTCAGGTTTATGACTCGCCAGCTATTTCTGGATATTCAAGACTCTTTTGTGGCTACATATAACCCAGTGTTCAGAAGCTCTGTGGCTGGATCACAATCCTACTTTCTAAATTCTGCCTGCGAAATTCCAGAAGGCCTTGTGATGTTTCCCACAGAAAGCGCCGTAGGAGACGCGGTACAGCGTGGAGGTGTTGCTGTCAAACTGGAAATGGCGCTACACGCCGGCCGTGCTTCCAGCTTCGTCTCTAGGCTGACACGGAATCTAGGTGCTGGCCAATGTGCTAGATTCACCTGCCTGCTCGCTGGCTTCGGCTCATCTGCGGGATTCTCCTTCGACGTCGATCCCCTGATACCCCTCCCTATCCGTGTTCGCCGTGGTGGAGCTACTCTTCGCTCTTTGACAAGAGATCTTCTCCGTTGCTCTCAGTCTCTGTATCACCTTCCAGGATGGCTCTGATTAATGTTCGGTCGCTTGTCAATAAGATGCTGATTTTTTTACTAACTTGGATTTTATGTGCATCACAAAAGGCTCGACACAGACATGAAACTTTGCTCGAAGTATCACCAAGGTCTCTACACATGAACTCGAGCATTGAGAACATTGTTTGTGTACACAGAGTTTACTAAAAAGAAAGATTTTAAGTGGAAACTGTGTTTCCGTCCGCCAGCTTTTTGTTAGTAAAAAATAGTCGATTGAATTGGTCTAATAATAGTTTAGAATTGAGTTTTAAAATCTTCTCTTTATTTTTGAATCCTTGAATAATGTGGCACTGAGCTATTCGGCCCATACAATCCCACACTGAAATCTGAGGTGTGGTGATAAGAGACTTTTATTGTCCCCGATATCACGACTAAAGCAGAAGGAGATTCGAGCCTCTGCTATTGCCGGTGTTGTGCCTAATTTCGACCCCCTGCCAAATTTATTAGCCCCCTCGTTGAAGTCAGTACCTGATTGCCTAATCCCAACCTCACCCCTAATCATCCCCCCTCCCCCGCAACTAATCCTAAACCTACCAATGCTAGGGGGGTACTAATTTGGCGGGGGTCGAAATTCGGCACAACGCGGCCTGAGTCTGTTGAACAGCCTTCCGGTTTACATTCGATCAGCACAGTCTTTAACGGTTTTTAAATCTTGTCTTAAATCATACTTTTTTCTTTAGCTTTTAATCCAGTTGTGAGCTTCTGTCATGAATGTTTTAGCTTTGTCCCTTTATCTGGTGTTTTGTTCATCACTTTGGTTTGCCATGTTTGCTGTTTTTAAAATGTGCTATAGGCTATAAAAAAAACTTGACACTTGAAACATAGTCAGGTATGTCTTAATTGAACATGAACAGTTGGGAGACATGTGGATCAATCAATTAGATATGTGTATCTGTCTTAAAGTAACAGCAGACTAATATATAGACTATATATATATTCTTACAAACATTCGTTCATATCTTCAAAGATATTTTACTGGTTAATATATTTCTCATGTGATCTGTATATGATAGTTATGTGTTAATAGATAATGTACACAGAGTAGGATGATACTACTTTATTGAAAAGTTTATGATGAAAATTGTGAAAAACTAATGCTGAACATAAAGAAAAAAAATGTTACAAGATATAAGGGTTAGAGTAAAATTACGCAATATATTTGAAGGATGATTTAAGACACCAAACATTATGAATTCAAATGCCATGTCACTTAACACAAAGAGCAGTGGGACATCATTACCACCTCAAACCACTGTCAATAGCTTATATTAATATATTATTATTGTGTGATATTATATTATTGTATATTTATATGTAGTTTATAAAACGGTTAGTTCGAATCCTTGATTCTGATTGGTCAGAGAGCTGTGCTTTATTCACGATAAAACACGGCTATGAGCCGCTTCACCCAATGGTTCTTTTATCACTGCGCCCTTAGCAACACCCTTAGCAACCACACATTGACCACACATTGAAATGTAACATTGACACATTATGGGGTTTAATGACACATTAAAGGGTTGGAGGCAGCATAGATTTTAAACAAATCACCAAGACGGAACTCAACGCACTTATCCGTGACTTCTACGGAGCTGTCAGAAGCTCCAGAGGAGAAAAATATGGGATCAGTAGCTATAGCGTTACGTGTGGGTCTGAACAGATTCCTAAATGATCACCTTTGAGTTTGTCCTGGTGTCTGATGATGAGAGACAGCGAATGGGCTATATGCACGCATAAGTTCCGCATTTGACGCAAGGATGCTCGTCCATTTCCGGTTGTGTAGATTAAAGCGGAGGAAAACCGAGGAAAACGGGATTATGGCAGAGTCTTCTAAATTTACTGTCCTCCCGTCTTTGAAATGTGACGTACATGCGTTTAGATGTAATTTTATATATAGTTATGTTTATTTAATATAATTTTAAAAAGAAGCATAAACACAACGAGGGTGTCTGTTTTATCTGTTTTTGTGTCTAACGTTTCTTTAACCATGGAGTATAAAATTCAATATAAATTCTCGGTATTGCATTGGACTCTACGATCGGCAGAAGTTCTGGAGCATCCTTAGACCTTCACCGGAAATACCGCCGTGCATAGAGCCCATTCACCTCATCCAATAATGTTTTCGTTGGAGTCGTAAAGACAATGAGAAGAGAGGGTCGTGATTAAACGGAGACATCACACACCGATTTCTACTAAAGATTCCAGCGCCATAAAACTGTCCAACACACTTAATCCACCTGTCACTACATCAGCACCATACAACTGTCACCGAAGCATTTCACTGCCCTTTGCTGCACGGTAGTTTATTTCTTTTTCATTAAGAGTCTTCTCGAATGTATGACCGCGCTGAACTAAAGAGGACCGCGTTAAATATCACCACACAGAGAGCCGATTTAAATGAGACAAATATTATGCGTGCACAATAAACGGAGATGTTCAAATAAATTTAAATTAACAACAATAAATAAAGTATCTCTTGTATAGGCAGCATTTTAGCAAATAAATTTATAACTAGATTAAAGACCTAACTGTTAGCCTATCTATCAAAATATGTGCCCTTTTGTTTTTATTTTTATTTTATCTGTTACTTTGCTGAGAGATAAGCTATATTTGTGTGAGGAAATTTCCCAAATTTTGTGTTGTAAAAAAAAAGAAAAAAAGAATGAGACAAAGTTTGAGAATGGTTTGTTGTTTTTATTTGCTGAGCCCCAACTAAAGAGGACCGCGTTAAATATCACCACAGAGGAGCCGACTGAAATGAGACAAATATTTAATGCATGCACAATAAACGGAGATGTTCAAATAAATTTAAATAAACAACAATAAATAAAGTATCTCTTGTTAGGCAGCATTTTAGCAACTAAATTAATAACTAGATTAAAGACCTAACTGTTATCTATCAAAATATGTGCCCTTGTGTTTTTATTTTTATTTTATTTGTTATTTTGCTGAGAGATAAGCTATATTTGTGTGAGGAAATTTCACAAATTTTGTGTTGTAAAAAAAAAAAGAATGAGACAATGTTTGAGAATGGTTTGTTGTTTTTATTTGAGCTTTCCTGCATTTTACACATTGGACCGTTGCTCTTCACAGTCAGGGACTATATTTTTCTAGCGGAAGGAATGTTTTTATTGATTTAACTTCATGAAAGTTGCACTAATACATTGTTTTTTACTTTAATATTGTGTGGTGACCGTTTTATAAAAGCATTAAGGTACTCGAGGCAAGTGCTGTATCATGAATAAGTAACGGCTGAAGGGGTTGCAGGCACTTGCATACAGCACAGCCTCTCAGTACCTCATTGCTTACTTATCTCATTCCTCCAGTCACAATGCTGCACACCAACCTGAATTTTGTAAATCTGCCTAGCAATTGTTGAGCAGTAATGAACAGATAATTGTGATTGGTTAAACAATTTCAGTTCAGCTCTGCTATGCCCATTGCTGTGTGTGTGTGTGAGAGAGAGAGAGAGAGAGAGAGAGAGAGAGAGAGAGAGAGAGAGAGAGAGAGAGAGAGAGAGAGAGAGAGAGAGAGAGAGAGAGAGAGAGAGAGAGAGAGAGAGAGAGAGAGAGAAGCTTTACTCGTATTTGGGTTACAGTTGCCTATAATGGACATCATAACCTTTTTTATATCGTATTTATTTAGTTCATCCTCAACTTTGAAAAAGGCCATTCCTACTAGAGTCCCATCTTACATTGGGTGGTGGCGCCACACAGGATGAAGCGCAGCGCTGCTTCTGGGATTCCCTGATTGTGAGGTGCTCTCGTCAGGCCCCTGGGGGGTCAGGCCCGCTGGACCTCATACGGGTCATTAGGTTGGCCTGGGAGGTCTTCCACATGTTTGATCTTACTGTTGTTGAGGCCTGGCCTTCATATTAGGATAAGGTTATGGTGATTGTTAAAGCCACACTTTGGAACTTTTGTCCACTAGATGGCGCTCGACCAGGTAACTTTCACGTCTTAGCGTCCCTAGAGGCCACAAGCGCCGCAACACTGTCGCAAATTAAAGTCAACAAACAGTCAACCGGTCAGAATTGAATTGCTTTTTGTTTCTGGACTTCTGGACTAAGTCCATTAACAGCTAATAATCCTTCAAAAAAGCTGCAACAGAGCAAGTGTTACAATAAACGCAATATAGTTAATATCACCATCTGGACGAGCTTCATATACCGGTTATTTCATGCTCAGCAATGCATTTAAATAAAGAAACAGATTTGAATGGAAATCATTGTCTGTGTGTCCAGATGGAAACATTTTGCATCTTTAAAACAACACAAGGTTTTGCACGAATTGGTCATGAATTACTTTTCCACTGACATACATTATTTACTGCACTGGAACACATATCAGCAAAAAGACAACAGAAAATGTGTAAAACTACACAGACGTGTGTTTTAAAGCCTGTGAAGTATGATCCATAATCATATGACCTTAAATATACAATAATAAATCACTTCTATCAACACTTCAGATATAAATCATGAATATTTATTTGTTTGCTTACTGAATAGTAAAATGGCAGCTATAAAAATAAACATATTTAAATGAACTTTTTCTAAATGTAAGTTCTGGAGGAATCAGTTCATCCTCGATTCCCTGACAAATGACATGCAGTTTTCTTTTTTATTCTACACTGTTAAAAATAATGATTCTCTTATTTAAATCGATGGTTCCATTGAAGAACTTTTACGTCAGTGTAAAATATTTCCATTTCACAAACGCTTCTTTATAGTGAAAAAAGTTTTTAAAACAAATTGTTCTTCACATTCAAAAGGGTTATTTTAAGAGACTGTATTGCTGAACGCTAATTTTTTTGAGTGTGAGTTTTGATATGGCAAAAGAATTCTCTTAATATAGTTTAAGCAAGAGAAGTTTGTAAAGTGACCTGTAACATTGGAATGCTGTTGGGACTAGAAAAGAAATGAATTTCTTATGAATGAAATGTTGATACTGGCCAAATGTATGAAGACGAAACCTTATTTTTCTGTATTTAAAAGAGACTTGATTTGTAAATTCTTTCCAGCGTTGGAATGTATGAAACGTAAAAAGGCCCAGAAATTGTCTGGAATAATAAGAGACCTTGAGCTCTTAAAAGAGGAATAAAGAGACCCCTTTCTATTTGTATTTTTTTATATAGTAATATATTTATTTTATTTTAATTTAACTTTTATTGTTTTTATTTGTTTTACCTTAACTGATATGTGCCTTGTTTAATAGGTACTCATTTTACATGTATTCTGTTTTGTTCTATTCTCGTGTGTTCAATAAAAATAAATAAATAAATCAATTCAGCATATAAAGTCTGAATAAACTCTAATGCATTCTGGTTTATGACTGCTGTAACATTTACCTCCATCAAGATAGTGTTTTCCCTGTCACAATCATAGATATCTATGGTCACAATAGGCTATTGATGCTTCAAATTCCCCAAAACAATTAAGAGAAAAGCCTCAAAGATTTTAGAGGCTTCAGTTCTCCATCACTTCTCAATAGTTTTAGGCCTTTTTGCAAAAGTTTTGATCAAGTTTAGAGAGCGTTTTCATGTGTATTCTGTTCTGCCCCCTGTTTGACTGTTCTTCCACTTTAGAGAGGCGCGACTCAGAGAAGAGAAGAGAGAAGAGGGTGGAGCATTGAGAGTTTGCTGCTGTTCAATTTGGCTATTTTTAAACGATTTAGACCTTGTTTGCCTTTTATTTATGTTGCGAAAATAGTTTAAAACTGAAAAGAATATGTCAGTTCCAGTTCCGCATGTAAAGTATAGGCTAATTTAGTTTCTATCGTCGTGCTTTAAAACTCAAGAGTTTCTCCTGTTTCCACTCGTGGACTTCAAGCTCGTGGACTTTCCTTGTTCTTCAGGACGGAAAATACAGAAGAGCTTCGATCAACACTGCAACCAGGTCAGTCTAGTGTAATGGGTTATATTGTGCAGTTTGCAATAACGGTGTATTTGCTATAATTTTCGAAGATTAAGAGTAATGACGCACCAAAAACAAAACCGAAACCAAGTAGGCTACTGAATAGGCTACCACTTTTTTTGTAATAGAAAGAAACGTAAATTCGTGATTATATATAGATTATCTATAACCTAGACATTTTTTTCATGCGGTTGTTTTGTGTTATGATATAGGCTACTTTCTAAACAAATAAAATAAAAAAATAAAACAACAAAGTCACAAACTATGCCATTTTTATTAGGCCTATGAAATTCAAACAATAGCCTAAATGTTGTTGTGATGTGATTTAATGGGGCGCGTGACAGATCGCTGTAGCAGATCTTCTTTTTATTGTTTATTGCTGAATAGCCTTATATCTCTACCAAGTAGACTTCACTTTAAAAAGTTATAGCATTTAAAGAATCATAAGTGAATAAGTGCTCAACAACTCTTAAATTCGTAACTTTTAATGAAACGAATGAAAATATAAATGGATACTGAATTTTTTTTTTAAACGCAAGGCAAAATGCGCATCAGTCACACGTGTTTCATGACATGACTGTGTATATTTGCCAAAGTTACTTCCTGTGTTTTTACAACTGAGGTGAAGTTTGCATGAACAGTTTTTTTTTTCAGTGACTTTTAATAAAGAGTTTGTTAAAAATCACTTAAGACTTCTGTATACGTCTGACATATATAGGGGGAGAGCGGTCACAACCTAATAACACATTTTGGTTTTAGCTAAGTTAGATTTCATCTTTTTTTTACACATGCTACATGCTCTGCTACAAATTAACACTCAACGTTTTTTTCTTTCTTTCTAGGACCTACCATCTTCGTACTGTTGGACTGAAAGTGACAGAAGTGCAAATGTTACAATTTACCCCATATGCAGGGTTAATTATAACAGACAGAGGTATGGATCTCCCCTAGGCCCACTTTGTCAGAAAAAACAAAACAAAATTATGACTATCTCTTGGCCTCAAGATCAGTAACTCGTGGCTACTTGGGCACAGAGATATTATGCAACACCTGAAATAAAGCTTGCTATGGAGCCCCCCTGGTCCCACTTTGTCAAAAAAAGGAATTATAACTATCTCGTGACCTCAAGATACTATCTCTTGAGGCCACTGTTTCGAAACTGTTTGAGATCGAATTAATGCTAGATGTTTTGATATAAATTACAGACATGCATCTGAGGACTATTTCTAATTTTTTCAGTTATTTCACTTGATTTCCAGATTCAACATAGGGTCGTTCTTACACACTAGAGCTCTCGTTCGCACATGCGCACTCTTCAAAAACAGTGCTTTAAATATCTTGACAAACTCAAAAATGTAAATGACATTTGTATTCTGAATAAAAGACACAGGTTGTACTGAATATCAGCTTGCTTATTTTGTTCAAGAGCTCGAAATCTGTCACTTCAAACGCACAACTCTGCGATGCTGTTTGCGAATGTTTGTTGGAACGATGGTTTCTGATGATAACGACGGAACTTGCGGACATAGTTGGATAACGAAGCTTCGGGAAACGCACCACTGTTTAGGAATAACAAGTGTAAAGTGCAGGGAATGCACCATTTGAAAATGACAAAAGGGATAAAGTGATTGGCTGCACAAAACCGTCCTTTAATCTTTAAGGTTTTAAAAGTTAATATTTTACCTATTTATTTATTTGAATTTATTATATTATTTATTTGAGAGATTTTATGGGATACCATTTATTTTTCATAAACACAAACTGCAGTGCTATTCTATCCAATAACCTTTTAAAAATCTACACAACATGTGTCAAAATACTAGCCTGACCTCATCATACGCAGATTCTAGTCAGAGTCTGATACTAGGGGTGTGGTGGTTATTATATTATCGTGAGACCGACGGTTATAGTTGAACACTGTCATTAGAACTCTATAATCGCCTAAGCCGTGTAAAATATCTTGCAGATAAGATCATATAGGCTACTAATATCAGTGTTGGGGAGTAACGGAATACATGTACCGTTGTTACGTATTCAGAAAACAAATTAAGGAGTAGCCTAACTGTAGTCTCCACAGAACATAAAATGTTCATTTTATTTATTTTCGCATTTGTGAGGAAAAAATTATGTTATGGACTGGACAGTTCTCCGTTACGGATATGACTGCTCTAGCATTAAAACTTTTCACTGAGACATCAAACAGAAAGGACAAAACCTTTCTTTAAAGTGAATTCAATTCAAATGTATTTGTATAGCGCTTTTCCCAATACATATTGTTTCAAAGCAGCTTTACAGAAAGTGCATTACAGAAAAGTACATTTAGTTAATCATGTAATAATTTAAAGGCATAACATATCGCCTGTGTTGAGTCGTCTACCACGATTACTGAATATAGTAATCTTAATTTTAATCAATGTTTCATCAACCAATTGCTGGATTTAATAAATAAGCAGTAAATATAGCAGACAATAGATAAGAGACGTGCACCGGCGTCTGAACTGGAGCTCGTGTACATAATGTTAACCGAGATCTCAGCGTATATAAGGAGGCCTACTGACTTCACATGTCTTTTAAACAGAACAATTAAAAACTAAAGAAACAGACTACAGACTGCTCTCTGCTTATGTAATCCATATAAAATGTGCATTTCTCTGTGGCGTCGTTCACTACTGAAGATCGCGAGTCAGCATCATAAACTTTGGCACTGACAAAGAAAGACACTTGTTTAATTAATAAACAATTAAAATATCTCCTTGCTATATTTTACATATTCATAATCATTACTTTTGCCGGTTCTTTGTGACAGCTTTAGGTGATTTATTGGCTGCGCCACCGTTACATGTCACCACCGCATCACCGCACCTACCAGAATAGGCCTTTTTTTTTAAGGATTTGTTTACTGTGTTTGATTCATTTAATGGAAAACACATTCACTTATTTGTTGTCTTGCTGTTAATTTTAAATAAACGTTGAGAGCAAGTAGCCTAATCAGTGTCTGCTCGTTTATTCAAAACTAAGTTGTCCTATAACAGACAAACGTTGCAACGTTCTCACGTCAGATCTACGTCTGTCAAGCTTAGTTTGAGTCTGCGCAGTCGCTCAGCCATCAGTAAGTGAGTGCTTCTAATTGACCCTTCGCTAAGCCACGCCTGAAAACCGCCACTGGCCAATCGTGTCTTAGCAACCGTAACTATGTGCGGGAGGTCTGGCAAGCTTTCGAGCGAGGAAACATGCTGAAGCATTGTGTGTATGGATTGTGCAAATCTGATACCGGTATCCTAGAAGTTTGGACGCGGGAGAAGGAATAAGTTTTCCTTCCAGAAAATCTAAAAGCCAAGGGGAGAAATGATGAGCGATGATCAAGCAGTGTGGAGACCCACTGACTAGGAGCTATGACCAGAAATATTCGAAATATTTGTCTCATGTGGGTTGGTATTCGATTTGAAAATGTGACATTCGAATAACCCTTTTTTTGTTTTTTTTTCACACCTGGCATCCCACTCAAAACTTTCTCATTCGCGCTTGAATATGTTTTACAGTATAAATCTGGTGAAATAATACTTAACATAAAACTTCCTTATAGCTATTTTATAAATATATTTGCTTCTTCTTGGACTACTAAAAGTGTTCCTGCATCGGGAGTATTCTCTGGCTAGAGCGCAGAACAGCGGAGAAAACAGCGGAGTTTGTATGGACAGAAGTGCATGCCTGCGCTTGTACGTATTTTGGGTTAAGCTGCATTGCTTTGACATTGTGGAAAATAGAATAATAGAAACGAAATGTATTATCCTTTTAATCCGTTATTATCAATCTACATGAATCTACTGCAGACTTGAGATTTTACTGGGACCTCACGTCACAATTTTGTTTGTTTTTATTCCATTTTTCTATATTTAGACCTAAGTTATTCGTTTTCATTTATTTAAATTTCGTTTTTATACATTTAAATGAGTTGTTTCTGTTTTATTTATTTATTTAATTTTGTTTTTATTCATTTAATTTCGTTTTTAAGCATTTAAATCTGCCTACTTTGTTAGTGAGAAGACTATAGGCCTACTTATTAAAAATATTGCTTAAGTTAAAAGACCTGTTTGTGTGTGTGTGTTTAATAACACAAATGCAGTGTCCGTTCTCGGAGCATCCCTGCTCCCGTGAGGCGCGCCGCTTCTTTATTTAAATCTACCCTATTTGTCAGTTATTTGTTAGTGAAGTATAAGTTAACAGACCTGGGAACAGAGAATTGCTGTTCTCGACATAACAAAAGATAATGTCGAGTCCCCCTGATATGTTTTCCTTGATTCGTTTTCCCTGAATAGAATTAGGCTACGTTGTTGAAAACGAAAGTGAAAGACGCATATTCATTGTGTTTTACCATGATGAGAGTTTCTGTGTCTTCTTTATTAAACCCAACACATTATAATGATTCATCTGTCATCCACCTTTGATTAATTGGAATGTTTTATTACTTGGCCCGCCCTGCCCGCCGATCCGCACATCACTATCGGCAAACTATAGCCTATGGTTTGAGAATGGACACGGGAACCCGCAACAGAACGGTTACGATGGGAAAAGGGTATCTGAGCATTTGTTTGAGTTTTGTCGAGAGCCGGAGGCGGCACGAAATTTGATGGAGGCGGCCTGTGTGTGTATTTTATATCACTAATGCAGTGTCCGTTCTCGGAGCATATTCCCTGCAGGCGTGAGGCGCGCGCGGCCGCTTCTGTATTTAAATCTGCCCTACTTTGTCAGTTATTTGTTAGTCAGTTATAAGTTAACAGACTTGTGTCTGTGTGTGTTTTGCAGTGTCCGTTCTCGGAGCATACGTTCTGCTCGTGTGAGGCGCACCGCTTCCCGCTCGCGCTGTTCTGTAGTTTTCTGAACGTGTCGCGTCTCGCCTGTCTATCTATATTGCACAATATTGAGATTTCAAATATTGAGCTCAAAAAATGGTATTCGGACCAGCCCTACCCACTACCGGTAAATGTCGACATGATAAACAAAAACACCTAACGTTATTGCTTGGAAATATTGACGGTTCTTTGGTCATAATGATATAACGTAAAATATAAGACGATTAAAGACAAGACAAAGGCTCACTGACATACTTTATAAATATATTTCAGCATTTTGTTAGTCGACTTCCTACTGTAACGTTACCCCTGACTACAGTTACTTTAATCCAATTCGATCGCGGCTCTCTCGGTATTAGTTTTGTTCCTCAAGATTTATGGATAAACTGTTTGATTTATAATTATTATGATTTTCCACATACCCTGCTGTGCATGAACATAGCTGTTCCTCAATTTGTGTTTTTCCCATTTGAATGGTCAGCATATGAGGCGGTTGCTGCTTGCGCTGGGACAATAACGTTAGGCTTTAGCTTAAATTTTTAAGAAATTATTCTCTAATCGGTTGCATATTATGTCGTGAATATATCCCTCGAATGCAATACTGCAGTCCCTTTTGTCTCGCTCTCTCAGATATTTCACTCTTTCGCGAAAATTACTAATTGTCTCATTGGGAATGTCTGACACGGTGCATCCACACTGTAATAGATGTGCCAGCCGTGAAAGCTTGACAGGCGTAGCAACAGTAACTAGGGAGGGCGGGGCTTAGCGAAGGGTCAATTGACTTCACTTTTCTTTGTTGAAGTCTATGGGGTCGCTGTGTCCATTTCTTTTACTGTCTATGGAATCGACACATCTCTGAAATCTCCAGCGGCAGCCATCTTTGTTGTAAACAAATTCAACCCAAGCACTCTTTAGTGATGTGGATGAGTACGTTACGGTTGATCATGTCCATCATTCGTATAAAGCCCACCCTGACAGTTTGATTGGTCCGAGCAGCTCTGGTTCTGGTTCTACTTGCTTCTCGAAATTAGATTGAGCCCAAGATCGAACTTCCCATCCTCAAATGTTGTGTGGCTGGGCTAAGTTTGGCTGGATGGTTATCAAAATGCCATCAACACACACACACACACACACACACACACACATATATATATATATATATATATATATATATATATATATATATATATATATATATATACACACACATATATATATATATATATATATATATATATATATATATATATATTTATACACACACATTATACACACACACCAACACAGCTAATTAAATTATACATCCAATTGTTTAAATACAAATATTGAAAAATAATTTTTAAAAAATTATGCGTAATGTGTATTTATTTGTTTTGCAGATAACTGAAGAGTTGTGAAGGTCTTCTGTGAGCAGGAAACATGATGGAGGAAAACCCTGTGAGTAAAAAAAATGGAAATTCTATTTTAAATACTATACAATTAAAACAGTTTACAGATGAGAATATAATCATTAAATGTTAAAGTATTAAAGGGTTTGTTCTCCCCAAAATTAAAATGATTGAATAATTTACTCACCCTCAAGCCATCCTAGGTGTATATGACTTTTTTCAATCAGAGTTGTATTAAAAAAATGTCCTGCTATTCCAAGCTTTATAATGGGAGTTAATGGTACATTAGATGTTGAGGCCCAAAAAAGTGCATCCATCATTATAAAAGTAATCCACACGGCTTCAATAAAGTGAGTGTAATGATACGTGACATTGTTTACAAGCTGTTCGATTTCCGCAGATGTTCATTCATGGTTATCCTGTAAATGACAGTGAAGAGGAAGAGATGATAGCGTTTTCTCATGCTTGATTCACTGATCTCAGTGTTTAATCCCTTATCAAAAGTGTTACATTATTAACAGACTTAAAGGGATACTTCAGGATTTAGCATTACGCTTTGTATTAGTAGGAAACCTGTTGTATTTTCGGATTACCGTGCTTTCCTCCCTCATATCCCCCTGAGACGAGAGATTTATGTATTTTTTTGTGTGGAAAAAATCCTCCCAAGATGCAAAAATCATCATTTTGCGTCATCGAAGGACCTTTTGGCCAGAGGCTAAAGACTACAGTCAGTAGTAGGGTCTGTCCCGCATGCTCTCACCTCGCCCGTAGAGAGTGATCTCACTCACAGGATGAACACATAGTGTCAGCCATCTTTGTTTGGAAGCTAAGCTAGGCTCTTGTTCTGTGGAGAAAGCGGAGTAGTAGGGGTTACCATCCTCTTTTCCCGGACATATCCGGCCTTCGAGATCGTACAAAATGTCCGGGATTCAGCTTTAGCTTTCTGCAGTCGCCATTCATTGTTCGCCATAATATTTGCAATATTTGAAATCTACACAGTTGATTTCTTGCATCAAATGTTCTCAGTAAGTGAATTTAGTGATGAAATAGCGTACGTAATTATAGGAAAAAACTCGACTGCGCTCTGTTACCGTAGGCGTGGCCTCTTAGGGCAGCGAAGCAAGTGCATTCTGGGAGTTGTTGTCTTTCATCCACATAAGCAAAAAAATACATTTTCTGGCTTTCTCAGTCTAGAAAGCTCCAAATTCAAAAATAATTTCACATTTCTTCTACATAAATGACCCATTTATGACTTAAAGGAGCATAACGCAAGTCTCTGATTTTTTGCAGAACTACGCCCCCTCTGGTGACAAATGAAACTGCGTGCGCGCTCATGGAATACCATAGACTTTATAGAGTAGACATATACACGGAATACACGCAACGTTCGCACACGAGCTGTTCATAACCAAAGGAGAATCAGGCACACATCTTTTGTTACAGTCATAATGAGGTAATACAGTTATAAATCTGCAAGTCATTTAAAATATATGAAAGGAAAGGCATTTGAGTAAATTACACACTTATGTAGGCCTATGTGTGTGTGAGGGGAAAACAGGGGTAGAAAACTTCGGCTTTTGTTTCCATTGATCTCCATGTTGAACTGTTTTATGTGCTTACTGTATCCACTTATGATTGTGTTATTATGGAAACACGTTCATGAACACGTTCGAGCCCTACAGCAGACCGCCCGAGACTCTCTCCGTTTGTTGAAAGCCTTTCCCGATGTTGACTCTAGTCTTATTCCGACGACTGGCACTGGACAGACAGAAGTTTTATTTTCTTTGCCTCACGTGGAGTTTGCGTTGGGTTTGGAATGAACTACAAGCCGGTCTCTTGGGGCTGTTTTTACACCTGGCTACAATGCGTTTTCTCAGATCTATTTGATTTATCAAAACGATTCCATTACCTGGTCACATAAATGTGTTTTTGCAAAACGGATATTAATCTGATATTCAATTCCCGCGTTATATACAGATTTCATGAAGTGCACGTCACCGAAAGCAACAGATGAGCTGCATTTATTGATCATCGGCTTCAGCTATTTCAGAAATCAGCAAAGACAGCAATAAGAGAGAGCGGCAAAAGCTCTGGTATGAGATCATTTCATTTCTTAAGGCTACTTTTAATGAAGATAGTGGAGGTAGAAGGTAACTTAGTGTTAATCGTATGCGTCTTACTTTCACTTTCATTTGCGATAGATTGCGGCGCGCTGGCTTATAAATACACTCGCCTGCTCATCTGATGCACGTCGTCATATATGACTAAAACAACATGACATAGCCTGTTTTCAACAACCAGATGCATTTACACTTGTCCAGTTTCGTCTGGATGGTTATCAAAATACCATCAACACACACACACACACACACACACACACACACACACATATATATATATATATATATATATATATATATATATATATATATATATATATATATATATATATATATATATATATATTTATACACACACATTATACACACAACCAACACAGCTAATTAAATTATACATCCAATTGTTTAAATACAAATATTGAAAAATAATTTTTAAAAAATTATGCGCGTAATGTGTATTTTCTTGTCTTTGCAGATAACTGAAGAGTTGTGAAGGTCTTCTGTGAGCAGGAAACATGATGGAGGGAAAACCCTGTGAGTAAAAAAAATGGAAATGCTATTTTAAATACTATACAATTAAAACAGTTTACAGATGAGAATATAATCATTAAATGTTAAAGATATTAAAGGGTTTGTTCTCCCCAAAATTAAAATGATTGAATAATTTACTCACCCTCAAGCCATCCTAGGTGTATATGACTTTTTTCAATCAGAGTTGTATTAAAAAAATGTCCTGCTATTCCAAGCTTTATAATGGGAGTTAATGGTACATTAGATGTTGAGGCCCAAAAAAGTGCATCCATCATTATAAAAGTAATCCACACGGCTTCAATAAAGTGAGTGTAATGATACGTGACATTGTTTACAAGCTGTTCGATTTCCGCAGATGTTCATTCATGGTTATCCTGTAAATGACAGTGAAGAGGAAGAGATGATAGCGTTTTACTCATGCTTGATTCACTGATCTCAGTGTTTAATCCCTTATCAAAAGTGTTACATTATTAACAGACTTAAAGGGATACTTCAGGATTTAGCATTACGCTTTGTATTAGTAGGAAACCTGTTGTATTTTCGGATTACCGTGCTTTCCTCCCTCATATCCCCCTGAGACGAGAGATTTATGTATTTTTTGTGTGGAAAAAATCCTCCCAAGATGCAAAAATCGTCATTTTGCGTCATCGAAGGACCTTTTGGCCAGAGGCTAAAGACTACAGTCAGTAGTAGGGTCTGTCCCGCATGTTCTCACCTCGCCCGTGAGAGAGTGATCTCACTCACAGGATGAACACATAGTGTTCAGCCATCTTTGTTTGGAAGCTAAGCTAGGCTCTTGTTCTGTGGAGAAAGCGGAGTAGTCATGGGGTTACCATCCTCTTTTTCCGGACATATCCGGCCTTCGAGATTCGATACAAAATGTCCGGGATTCAGCTTTAGCTTTCTGCAGTCGCCATTCATTGTTCGCCATAATATTTGCAATATTTGAAATCTACACAGTTGATTTCTTGCATCAAATGTTCTCAGAAGTGAATTTAGTGATGAAATAGCTTACGTAATTATAGGAAAATGACTGCGCTCTGTTACCGATACGGCGTGGCCTCTTCAGGCAGCGAAGCAAGTGCATTCTGGGAGTTGTTGTCTTTCATCCACATAAGCAAAAAAATACATTTTCTGGCTTTCTCAGTCTAGAAAGCTCCAAATTCAAAAATAATTTCACATTTTCTTCTACATAAATGACCCATTTATGACTTAAAGGAGCATAACGCAAGTCTCTGATTTTTTGCAGAACTACGCCCCCTCTGGTGACAAATGAAACTGCGTGCGCGCTCATGGAATACCATAGACTTTATAGAGTAGACATATACACGGAATACACGGCACGTTTTGCACGAGCTGTTCATAACCAAAGGAGAATCAGGCACACATCTTTTGTTACAGTCATAATGAGGTAATACAGTTATAAATCTGCAAGTCATTTAAAATATATGAAAGGAAAGGCATTTGAGTAAATTACACACTTATGTAGGCCTATGTGTGTGTGAGGGGAAAACAGGGGTAGAAAGACTTCGGCTTTTGTTTCCATTGATCTCCATGTTGAACTGTTTTATGTGCTTACTGTATCCACTTATGATTGTGTTATTATGGAAACACGTTCATGAACACGTTTGAGCCCTACAGCAGACCGCCCGAGATCTCTCCGTTTGTTGAAAGCCTTCCCGATGTTGACTCTAGTCTTATTCCGACGACTGGCACTGGACAGACAGAAGTTTTATTTTCTTTGCCTCAGCGTGGAGTTTGCGTTGGGGTTTGGAATGAACTACAAGCCGGTCTCTTTGGGGCTGTTTTTACACCTGGCTGCAATGCGTTTTCTCAGATCTATTTGATTTATCAAAACGATTCCATTACCTGGTCACATAAATGTGTTTTTGCAAAACGGATATTAATCTGATATTCAATTCCCGCGTTATATACAGATTTCATGAAGTGCACGTCACCGAAAGCAACAGATGAGCTGCATTTATTGATCATCGGCTTCGGCTATTTCAAAATCAGCAAAGACAGCAATAAGAGAGAGCGGCAAAAGCTCTGGTATGAGATCATTTCATTTCTTAAGGCTACTTTTAATGAAGATAGTGGAGGTAGAAGGTAACTTAGTGTTAATCGTATGCGTCTTACTTTCACTTTCATTTGCGATAGATTGCGGCGCGCTGGCTTATAAATACACTCGCCTGCTCATCTGATGCACGTCGTCATATATGACTAAAACAACATGACATAGCCTGTTTTCAACAACCAGATGCATTTACACTTGTCCAGTTTCGTCTGGAATACAGCCCAGACCACGTCCTCAATGGTTTGAGCTGTCGGATTCAAATCCGTCTGGATTCAACCTGGTCTTTTCACGATCGAATAAGTTATCCGATCACAGAAAACGCATGAAGTGACCAGATGTAGACTAAACAGCCCCTTTGAATCCATCTTCTACTTTTGGGAAAGTTGACTAAAGTTGCGTCGCTCGAGTTGTCTTCTCTGATACGGAGAACGGCGGCGAATACACTATCCTGCAGGCACATAGCCAGGCGAGCGTGAACGCGCATGACGTCACGCCCAGTCTCAGATTCGAGCCCGAATCCCTCTTATTTATTTCACTGTACAGGATTATAGAGGCGATCGCAGTGATCAGAGAAGGGCTCATTCAGCCCACCAGGCGATTGTTTCAGCATGTATGGGTTAGAAAACGGCTAATTTTAACATAAAATGTTGCGCAATGCACCTTTAAAGACCCCCTCCGATGAAAAAAAAATGTCTAGGTGTTAACATGTTCTTGTGTAATTTTTCTAATGTTACAGGGCGTTTCTTGAGAAAAATAAGCTCAAAGTTGCATTTCTGAGTATTTCTACATTCAAATGGCTGTGAATCAGTAGCAGACGCTAAAATGCAGACTAAAATAGACTGGAGTTATGACGTAGTAACTCCACTGGGTGGGGCCAGAATCCCATACTCCCCTCCCTCCCAGAAACTTTTACACGTAGATAATGTATAATATTCTGTAATAGTAGTTAATTCATGTATAATATATAATAAAACACACCACAGATGCAAAATATAGAAAATAGACGGACAGGAACAACAGGGAACTTTTATTTTTCAGATAATGTTCAATTTTGTTATTTAATGCCTATAAATATAAAACAATATACATTCAGACGCAGTCAATAATACGAAACTAATGTTGTATTTCATGCAAAATACCAGCGGTCAAGTGACAAAAGAACAACTCATACCCGAAGACTCGAGAGATGAACTAATTATTTCTCTTTCCGGTACTGACAGCATAGTCTCTATGGGACTGACAGGAAGAACGAAGACTTGGACCCGAGACTCTAAAATATGAACTAACTTACTCTTACCGGTCCTGCTGTATCACACACGGCACAGCCCAGACAGAGAGATCAGAGTCAGACACTGACGAGTTGACAGCTAACGTATCGAGACACGAGAGGAGGAGAACAAACCTGATAAATATGAAGTTGCAAAGGAAAGAATGTCTGGATCAGAGGTGAGGTGAACTAACAGGGTCAGACAGCAATAGCCTGAACTTAAGACTCAACAACTAATAAATTAATAAAACATTATGAGTTGCTTATAATTTGTAAGTGTAAGCTAGCGGGAGAGACAGAGGAGAGCTCAGCTCTCAGCAACGGGGGAGGGGAGGGTCGTCTCCGTGCCAAAGGCTCCGCCCACAACCCAGAGGTGAATTGCTAATGAGCTACTGCCGCTCTGCTGAAGTGAAGTGCAATGAAACGGCACAGGTTTTGTGATTTTAGCTAAAAATTGCATAATCATAATTTAAAGACCATTGGGAATGTTTATAAAATAGATCAAAATATGATCGCAGGGGACTTTAAATACACATTTATCTTCCCGAGATGAAGTATCCCTTTAAATTTGACTTTACCACCACTGTGAAACTACAGCAAGAGTTCCAACAAGACTCAGTTAAAATGATGGATTCTTAAATGTGTTGTGTACAAACAAAATTTTGCAATATCCTTCAGAGTCACACACAAACATCACAAATGAGCATATCAATCTTAACAATGGTGGCAAAAAAAAAGAACAAGGAAATAAACTGCAAATCATAAAATAGGCTACAGAAAAAATACATGCACATAAAGCACTGTAGAGCTTTTTGCCAAAAGTTTTGTTTTACAATTGTAAAGTGTAAAACGTATAATGTGCTTGTAGTTTGGAAGACTTGGTCTGAAGGTTTGGTACATGAGTGAATGGTTTCACTGAGTTAGCCTCAAGTAACGTGTTAGTGTGCAAGCAATAATAACAAAAAAAACATTCATGCTCAGAAATTCAAGAGCAATTTACCACAGAATTAAGATTCAGAATGACTATTTAGTTTTATTATATGCTGGACACTAAAAGGGGTCATTTATCAAAATTTAATATGTTAATTTCATAGATAGATACTTTATTAAGATGTATTTTTTCCCCTAAAGATGCAGTGAATATGACCAACTCTCTTGATGCCAGTGGTGGCAGTGAATCCTCAGATGAGAGCATGGACCGTCCTCCTTTATTCAGTAAGTACACTTCATGATGAATCTGATCAACATCAGCTTTGTGTTAGCAGCTTTAAACATCAAATCACCCTCAGAAAATGACAATTAATTCTGTTTTTGGGTAAAAATGTTTGTACTAAATAAATTTGAAATAAATAGTTTTTAAAGGGAAATGAATGTTACATTTTGTCATGTGTATATAATATTGATTGATCCATAAAATTCAAGACATACACATATTTGAAGTTCATAGAGTTAGCAAAGTCAGTTTTGAGAAAACAAAGAAAAAACTTTAAAGTCCCCAGTAATTAGGGCTGGGCATCGTTCAAATTCCTTTGATATTGATACCTTGACTTTAATACTTGACTTTAATTGTATGAAATTCATTGGATAAAATTCATAAAAAATGATTACATATAACCAGAGGTGGAAAGTAACAAATTACATTCACTTGCGTTACTTACTTGAGTCTTTTTGTTGTGTACTTCTACTTTTTTAAGTAGCTTATCCGTCTTCTGCGCAGTGCCACTGAGGCGTTTCCATTGCGAAATGACAGCGTTTCCATTAACCGATGTTATGTGACTAAAACATATTTTTTTCTTCTCGCGATAAGTCATTCCAAAAATCATGGCAACAGACGTTGGTAGGTTTATAGCCTATATCACAGCCATGCACTAGACATTATTATTAATGGAAGGAGACGTGGTGTTATCCAAGAATTAATGGCAGGAAAAGACACAGAGTTCCTGGGCATTTCTTTGAGGTTTAGAGTCCAGTAGGCTATTCCTGTCCTTATTGTTTCTTTTATGAATTTAAAGGAGTGGTTTAATCTTTGCATGAGTGTTGTAAAGACTGTGTAGGTCTCATCGAGGGGAATTTGCATATCATAATTAATAATTCATAATTAATAATTATTCATACAGATTTGGATCAGACCGGTCTTACATGTTAATAAATCCCTTGATGAGGGCTTCCTTTTTCTTTTACCTATCTGTATACATGTGTATCTCTGCAATTAACCACAAATTAATTGTAATCAATTGCCCAGACCACGTTTTTACACGACAGGTAAAATCAATTAGCTCAATTAATTTATAGAGCAGGGAAAACTCAATTCTCTGGCCAGAAGAATTCAGCATTCCAACTCCATAAAAAAATACCCTTTAGGTTTCTTCAGTTATGTAAAGCTGTAGCTTGATCTGCATTTCAGGGAATTGGATATGAGCATACAGTGAATCAGTCAGGATGAGTATATTGGTTTAATTAATCAACTATAGCATTCAATAAGGCAACTAAGTAAGCATTTACTACGTTACAATGATATGTATATACAAACATTAAACACAAACTAAGACGACGCAGGGCGTCAGAACGATAAGTGAGTTGGAGAGAGAGAGAGAGAGAGAGAGTGAGGGTGAGAGAGAGGGAGTTACAGTCACCAAACAGTCAATTAATCTTTCTGAACACCATGAAAACACTTTCTTTATGCTTCTGAGAAGCTCTAAAAGATGGTAACGTTATACTTGCACAACATGTTTTGTCTGTGTGTGTCGCGGACTCGTGGCCAGGCCCGGTTGGGCCGCACGTTGAAGAATGCTCTCCTGTATGCGCGCCGTTCCGTGGAGCGCGTGAGCGGGTCCCGTCCTGGCGCGTGCATGGTTGGTCGCTTGCGACGTGGCCCCTTTGTTCCGTGGGGAGTCACGTGGCGTTCTTTGGCATTCGGCAGCGAGTGTTTGAAAGGCTTAAAGTCTTTGAGGTGACGTTACCCGTGGAAATAGTTCGGCAAAGTCCACTTCCTTTCCTGGGGAACGAACTTGGTAGTTCATTTGAGGAGAAGATGAAACTTTTAGACGAACAAAAGAAGAGATCCATGGTTGGATCAAGTCTCCGTGATCACATGTTCTCTGAGAGGATCGAATTGCCAAAAATGTGCCAAAAACGAATAAAAAATTACATTTCCATGTCTTGAACAAAAACCTTCTCTGGGACAATTTCAAAAGGTACACTATTGTGCCTTATTTACACCTAAAGGTGCATATTATTCTTTAAGCGACATACACTTTAAATCATGGTACAATTGATACCTTTTCTAGTACCTTTAGTTCAACCAGTGACAGCCTGTGTAGCTTTATTTTCCTGAGTAAAAAATCACAAATGCATTATTATATGTTATGAGATAATCTAATATATGAAGAGAGATGTATGTATTAACTTGTGATTTCTTAATCACAGCAACAAAGGCACTATTGGGTCTTCAACACTGGATCGAGAGCATTGATGATCCTCCCAAATTGTTGTAAGTGATTGTCTTATTCAAAATAAAGTAAAGAAACTCAGTTTCATCAAAATAATAATAATAATAATACCTTCAAATCTTAACTTAAAACTCATATATTCACCATGCTCAGTAAATAATTGTCTTCCATTATATTTTTTTGTCCTCCACTCTTTCATTTTTTGTTAAATGCTTTCTTTATCAAAATGTATGTTTTCTTTGATCATATAACTTCTCATGTTAATTATTTGTAGTTATTCATTGTCTCATCTGCTTTTATGCTTTTTAATTATTATAAGAAGTAGATTGCTTTTTGTCTGTCAACTGTTTGTATTATTTTGTGAATGTGACCTTGGGTTCCTGAAAGGCACTATAAAATATAAACACAATATTATTATTATTATTATTATTATTATTATTATTATTATTATTATTATTATTATTATTATTATTAACATCAATTGAAACAGTTAAAGATATATGTATATTACAACAATAATAACAAACAAATCTTAATAAAATGTTATTCGTTTCAGAGATACATACATTACAATCTATGAGAGAGATCACTGTGAACTCCAGCAGTGCATCGTGATCGCTGACTCGTCTCATCAATACATTTGAAAAAGATTTCAGAAGTGCCACTGAAAACAGCAGAGATGCAGGACTATTGGGAATAACAGGAGGTGTCGCACGTGATTGCAGGATTAGCTTTAGCTCCATTCACTCTGGGAGCTTCTGCTGTTGTTGGTGGAGCAGGAGCAGTGCTAGCCTTAGGTGGAGGAATCAGTGGTGGAATAATTAACTTCATGAAAAATAACAAACAGAAGAAATTAAGTGAAAATGTCAAAAATAAACTTGAAGAATTTCAGAACAAAATCACCCCTATGACTGACATTCTGGGAGTCATTTGTCAATATACTAATGAATTAAAGAGTGACCTTAACAAACCAGAGGAACAATATCAGTGTTGTTAGTAAATGTGTTGCCACCGGCAGTGAAGTATTACGCGTTGTCCGGATAGATGACATTGGTGAAGTGGCTGCACAGATGTCTAAAACTGTGCGATTGGCAGGAACTCTTACAGGGATTTTTGCTGGCGTCGAGCCTTGTGCTCGACTTTCTCTCAGTTATCGAAGAAAACAAGACTCTCGATGACATGGACAAGCTTGCACAAAACGGCCAAATAAGTGAAAGTGAGATAAAGTCTAATGTCGGGAAATTCACTTGTTGAAATGAGGAAAGCAATCCATAAGTTCAGAGAACATCATGGATGAGCTTTAAGAAAACAAAAGACTCATATAAAGTGTAGATCTCCAAGTGCTCAGTCAAGAACCAGGCCAAAAAGTTATCTGCAACCCTGATTATATAAGTATGTGTGTTTTTAGGGATTTGTAGGTAAATATATTAAAATCTAAAGGTATCTAAAGAATCCCAAGGGAAATCTTCTCACATGCACATATTATGATTACGTCAGATTAATGTCTTATAAATACACTTTCTCCTCTAAGAAATTAATTTCTGTAAGACTCAACTGTATTCTTTTATAGTTTTTACATTAATCATGACACATTTATTATGTTTTGCAAATCATTTGTCACTTATTGTTTTGCTATATTTCACTTGCTCTGGCTTTAAATGTAAAATTAAGGTTTAATAAATAATTAGCACAATAGAATAGAAAAAAAAGATTATTTTTTTTCACGTGTGACATGTATATTTTTGTTTTATTCTGAATGTGTTCCAGTTTATTTAGTTTGTTCCTTGTATTCATATCCCAGTGTTTCTGTTCTTGTTAATGTCAGTGTAAAGTCTGGATATCAATGTTAAGTTTGAAGGGTTATCTCCTGTGTATATTCCTGTTTATAGTGATTTTGTATTATCAAGTATAACTTCATTTGCTGTGTCTGCTGGTTCCCTTCAGCCCTCACTTCTCCTCTAACTCACTCAGTTGTGTGGATCTTCCTCGAGTCTTCTGGTCTCCAGCTCAGAGCTCATGTCTACATAACTTATAGAATAAAAATGTCTCTGAAACATCTGTGTATTTGACGAATATATGCATTTATTTCACTTTCACTTCACGAGCATCAGGAATAAGTGTCCGACTTCATGTCTCTGTTTTTAGCTCCTGATCACGGCAACTCTCACCGATCGCAGCCGATGTGTGACGCACACAAACTTTTTTCATTGCAGGATGAATCGGATGAAATGACATGTCTTTGGGATGCACATGTAATTAGACTTTTACAGAATGATCAAAATTGAACCTGAAATACAAATTCAGTGGCATGTTACAATTGTGTCATGTTCCATCTTTTGAAAGATGCCTTAGTTGCTTCAACTTTTCTTCCCTATATTTGTAATATGGCTCAGTGTCCACAAGAGGGTGAAATGAGACCCTGGACCAGAATGAGTTTTAACATGAGAACGGCTGCATTTACACTGCAGGTCTTAATGCACGGAGAAGAGGAAAAGGCGGTTTTGCCAAATTCAGAGTCGAAACAATTAAGATGGAGATCTAGTCAATTACATGTATAATATGATAAGAGGATTACAGATTGGCTGGTGCTCTAATGATTAGAATGTTTTGGTCTAAAAAACACGTGGTGATATGGATTCGAGTCTAAGCGATGTTGCGTGTTTTTTAGGCCAAACATTTTTTGTCACATGCAGCAAAGATCTCCTCACTATCCGCTAGCCTTTTCCTTGAGCACGCTGTAAACACGTGGTCTCTGTACATCCCTGTCTCTACAAACAGCAACACAAACAAACTTAGGCTAACCCGCTCCACAACATACCAAACTGGGTAACACTTTAGAATACTGTATCTTACTTACTGCAGAATTAATAGGGAATTATTGACGAACTAATAGGTAATTCTTCATTAACTACTTCATCAATACTGTTAACTACTAAGGAAGATGTGTTAACTAAATCAGTATGTAATATAATTTTATGATTGTGTTAAGTATCAGTTAGTTAATCAATAGCTAATGAATTCTGTCATACCTTCCTGAAGAACTACTATCAACTAATTAAGGTTCAAGAAAAATAACTAAGAAGTAACTACTGAACAGACATACAAAACTAACCTCAGATTATTTTGTATATTTTATATACAGTACTGTGTGTGTCTGTTTCCTCAGCATAGAATGCCATTGAGTAAATTCATGTATTTGAGGCAACGACTGAGGGAAACTGAAAATGTAGGGAACTTATTAGTAATTAATAAATGAGTATCAAATAATTCTGCAGGAATTACTTAGAAGCTGGAACAGTATTCTAAAGTGACAACACAGGGAACCCATTAGTAATTAATAAAGAATTATCAAATAATTATCCAGGAATTAGGCTACTTCAGGGTGTACTCACACTAGCCAGTTTGAACCGTGCCCGAGTGCGTTTGACCACCAAAGCGCGGTTCGTTTGACTGGTGTGAGTGCTCCGAACCGTGCCCGGGCGGCGGCTCGATTGGCCGGCCCTGGCCCGCTTGGAAGAGGTGGGCCAGAGCCACGGTTCAGTTGAGACTCGCGGCGCGGTTCGCATGCAGTGTGAGCGCTAACCGCGCTGGAGCACGGAACAGGACGCGTGACGTGCAAACCTCCTCATACGAGCAGCACGATTTCGTGAAAATTTTCGCGACACATCTGTTTAACAACAGGCTGTGAGAGGGCAGTGGACCAAATGACACAAAATTTATCCACAAAGAAAGCGATGGACTCCATTGTGTTCAGAGAGCGCCGCTCTTCTTGTTTATCCCGAAACCGTCACACTATAATGACGTAGCGTGCTCCGGCACGAATGCTGAAACCCTATGTGAGTGCAGGCCAGCGGGGAGTGGGGAGGGGGGACAATCGGTACTCAGGCCTGGTTCATGGCAACCGTGCCTAGTGTGAGTACACCCTTATAGGGAATGCGGAGGTACGTCACGCCGTGTTGCATTATGGACGTGGGCGCCATCTTTACAGGCACAATCTTTGTTTACCTTCGGGATAATAGTGGGTGTTTGGCTAAAACGAGGCAAATTTGAAGAAAACGGAAGAAATGGAGATGTTTAAAGAAGGAGAAGGGACCCTACCAGGATAAACTAAATGCCACTGCCAAAAAAACGTAATTTGGACAAACTATCCGCGATAAACAACGTTGATTGCATACTGATTTAGTTTTGGTGTTCGAAGCCTATGCTAAGTTGATTAACGTTACTATTGTACATAAAGTTCAAGCTATTTTACCAGAAAAGTAGCTCTCAGTAGTTAATGTTAACTTGCTATTTTCAGTCTATATGTTGAGTTTTCATAGGTTGTGCAGAAACAATGTACATTACTTATAATGCCACAAGATGTGGTAACTTGTTAAATACAACTGTGCCTTATTGTCATCATTTAATGTTGATGACACGTGTAAAAATGAGGGTATTTGGTAGTTTATTTTAAAATAGTTTGATGTATCTTTGCCCATTTATGTGTACTTAAAGGGTCTTTGCGGATGCAACTAGGTACAGAAACAGAGAAGTCACTTGATGTATTTATTAGCAGTTATATAAAAATATGATTCACAAACGTTTAAAGAAAGGCATGTAAAGAGATGTACAGAATATCAAAGCAAATTGTTAATTGAAAACAAAATAAATATAATTTGATTCATGCAATGTGTCCTAGCTTTATCATCTGCTAACATGAACTTGAACCACAAAGTCAACTATCCTCCTAACTGTTAGTCAGTCGATGAATATACAATATACAACCTCCTTGCTTTTTACAACTCATTACTTCCTCATCCCCTACGCGATACCGGCTTCTTCTCGTCAGCTCCTCGACCTGCTTCCCTTATTGTTTTTTCCAAGAAAGAAAGGTGAAAAAACGTATTCCGTTGTTCGGTTTCCTCACTGAACGATCGTGTGACATGCTATGGCAGTTCAACTGAACAACCATATCGACGTTTATTACAATCTCGACAGAAAATCCAAACACAGCCTCCAAAACATGCATTTAAATACAGCGGTATTAGGCGCGATCCTGTAAATATGGCGGCGGACCCATAATGCGACATGGCGTGTGACGTCGACTCCGCACATTCCCTATAATCTAGAAACAGTCTTGTAAAGTGAAAATATTGAGGAACTTGTTAGTAATTAATAAATAACTTTTAAATAGTTCTTCAGGAATTACTTAGAACCTGGAACAGTATTCTAAAGTGACAACACAGGGAACCCATTAGTAATTAATAAATAATTATCAAATAATTATCTAGGAATTAGGCTACTTATAACCTGAAACAGTCTTCTAAAGTAAAAATATAAGGAACTTATTAGTAATTAATAAATAATTATTACGATAGTCCTTCAGGAATTACTTAGAACCTGAAACAGTATTCTAAAGTGACAATATAGGGAACCCATTAGTAATTAATAAAGAATTACCACCTACTTCTGACTCAAATCAAACTTACTGAAAAAAAGATATATATATATACCGGTATATAGCCTATATGTATTAACGTAATCATCTAAACCTTTGCAAATACACGACAATTACTTGCGACAAAGGCGAAGAGAGGTGAAAAAGGCAACAGTGGCAAGGAACCAAAACTCCATCAGGTGACAGAATGAAAATTTTTTTATTAAAAAAAAAAACCTTGGGAGAACCCAGGCTCAGTGTATGTGGCTACCGCGATATTGCCGGAACATGAATGGTGCAAAAGAAGTTTAAAATGTATAAGAACTAAGTATAATAATAAGGTGTAATATACATGATATGTTTTTGCTTATTTTGCAGATCAGAACCTATAGGTAAATGTCTGAACTTATCTTTCTTATTAGTGATGAAGAATGACAAACTGACTACTGTGTATGACTGTTAATTAGTAGTTACTTCATAGTTATTTTTCTTGAACCTTAATTAATAGATAATTAATAGTAGTTCTTCAGGAGGTATGGCAGAATTCATTAGCTATTGATTAACTAACTGATACTTCACACAATCATAAAATTATATTACATACTGATTAGTTAACACATCTTCCTTAGTAGTTAACAGTAGTGACTTAAGTGTTAATAAAAGAATTACCTATTAGTTCTTCATTAATTCCTTATTAGTTATGCAGTAAGAAGATACAGTATTCTAAAGTGTTACCACAAACTGTTCCAAGCCAATAACCGACTGAGAAGGATTTGGGGGGAATAGTGTGCGCATGAGGAGGAGAGGAGGGTCTAGCTCAGCCTAAGTTTTCTGATCCACCTGTGATCTTGGGTGGTTGCTACATGCTTGCTAAAGAAAACACTACCCCTTTACGCATGTGCTTAAAGGCCGTAAAAGCGTCATTTTTAATTTAGTAAGAGTTTAACTTTCAAAGGGATAGCTCACTTTGAAATTAATTTTTGATGTGTTTATGCTTACCTCAAGGGTTTCACATCCAAGATGTAGGTGTCTCTTTGTTTCCACAGTATTTTCAATTTTGATATTTTTAGGTCAAACCGTTCATGTCTGTCAGTCATATAATGCAGGATTCAGGGGGTCCATGTCAAAGAGCATGCACAGAGAGAGTCGCAGATTAAACATGTATTTAAGCTGACTCGCAAATGTAAGTACACACTGATGGCCTAAGACCGCGACAGACGGTTTGTGTGAGAAAAACCAACAGTATCTTTATATCGTTTGCTGCCAACGTTGCTCTTCACCAGTCAGGGACTCTGTTTTTCTGGCGGAAGGAATGTTTTTATTGATTTAACTTCATGAAAGTTGCACTAATACGGTGTTTTTTTTACTTTAATATTGTGTGGTGACCGTTTTACTGAAGCATCAGGTACTCGAGGCAAGTGCTGTATCATGAATTAGAGTAACGGCTGAAGGGGTTGCAGGCACTTGCATACAGCACAGCCTCCCGTACCTCATTACTTATTATCTAGTTCCTGCAAGTCACAATGCTGCACACAACCTGAATTTTGTAAATCTGCCTAGCAATTGTAGAGCAGTAATGAACAGATAATTGTAAATTTGGTTAAACAATTTAAGTTCCCGCTCTGCTATGCCCAGTGCTGTGTGTGTGTGTGAGAGAGAGAGAGAGAGAAAGAGAGAGAGAGAGAGAGAGAGAGAGAGAGAGAGAGAGAGAGAGAGAGAGAGAGAGAGAGAGAGAGAGAGAGAGAGAGAGAGAGAGAGAGAGAGAGAGAGAGAGAGAGAGAGAGAGAGAGAGAGAGAGAGAGAGTCAAGTGAGAGAAGCTTTACTCGTATTTGGGTTACAGTTGCCTATAATGGACATCATAACCTTTTTTATATTAGTATTTATTTTGTTCATCCTCAACTTTGAAAAAAGGCCATTCCTACTAGTGGAAGTTTATTATTGTGCCTCTATGGGCTACTCTAATATACTATGTTGCCTTCTTCGTGAAAAACTTCAAGCTTTCCTGCGAGAAACTTTGCTCACAAAAGAACGCAAAAATGCAAAAGCATTTTTTTCATCACCATGTCCAAGAGCAGATAGACATCATTTCGTGACATAGGCAAAGATTTTTATGTGAACGACTCCAGAAGGACCACACCAGAAAAGTCCATAAAGCCCAGAAAAAGTAGAGGCGGAAGAAATCATGCAAGAACTCATCTTACCCGTGTAATCGGACAAATAGTGGGTTTGTGGGACTGGGTCTTGGCTTGACTGTTGAGTGGGTCAACGGGACATTTGGCCAGTCTTGGGGTAATGGACAAATAGTGGGTGAGTGGGACGTGGGGGTGGGGTGGTGCCACACAGGATGAAGGCGGCAGCGCTGCTTCTGGGATTCCCTGATTGTGAGGTGCTCTCGTAGGCCCCTGGGGGGTCGGGCCCGCTGGACCTCATACGGGTCATCAGGTTGGCCTGGGAGGTCTTCCACATGTTTGATCTTACTGTTGTTGAGGCCTGGCCTTCATATTAGGATAAGGTTATGGTGATTGTTAAAGCCACACTTTGGAACTTTTGTCCACTAGATGGCGCGCTTCGAACCTGTAACTTTCACCGTCGTCTAGCGCCCCTAGAGGCCACAAGCGCCGCAGCACTGTTCGGCAAATTGAGAGTCAACAAACAGTCAACCGTCAGCCTCCCGTGTCTTTTAGATTGTGTGTGCTTGCAGTGTTTAGGCAGGCAGCCTGCCACCGCTTCGATTCCCTTATAGCAGTCGGCTGAGAGAAGAGCGAGCGGGGTGAGGCCCCGTGGGGCTTATCATGTCTGATGAGTGAATGTGGGACGTGGGACAGCGGGCCGCATTCACTGCACTGGAAAACATCGTCGGTCATGAGCTGACTGTGATGTGTGTTGGTCCATTTTACAGAAACCGTGGGACATGTGGTGTGTAACGTTAGTGTTTGTGGGTACTACTGAGTCGTGGGCACGTTCACTACATTTAATGTAACGTTACATTTGACATGAGTCGATTTCATTAGTGCGAGCCCTGCACTGAGGCGGGCTGTGTTTGTGTGTAGAAATGAACACTGGGCTGTGGGCATTTTATTACACTCATAACACCATCGGCTGTGGCCGGAATACCAGAAAATACTACACTGCTTATATGAATTTATCTGGGTTACCTTGGAAACGGCATTTGTGTTCAGGCAAGCGTCCGCATTGGTCGAGCACCCCTCCTCCTCCTTTAGCTCACGCCAGCGAGCGAAGCGAAAGCTGGACCAATGTGTTAATCCTCATCCTGGCTTTTAATTTGTCACTCTCCCCTTTTCTTTTTTAGTTTCCTCTGATAAAACCGTTGCCTTCTTCCTTTGTAGCTGTTGTTCGGCCATGATGAAAACATTCAGACGGCAATGACAGCGAGTTGAGCACTGACGTAGAATCCTAAGGAAGTTTGGGGTGGTGGGGGAAGTGGACGTATGCCGTAAAGCGGTCAAATTTTTTAGTTATTTTTGTGCTCGGGGTTCCTACCACGAAACCCGAAGTTACGAAGTGCTAAGTAAAAGTGATACAGACACCTTCAGGCTACGGCAGACGTGTCATTCAACCTATTGTAGTCGATATTACCATCTTCGAATGGGTTTTATTGAATTTATTATTCCTGCAGGAATTTTGCTTTGACACTGTCCATTCCGTAGCTTTACGGAGAAAGCACAAAAAGACAGTTTTATCTTTATGCACCCAGGATTTCTGTATCATCTAGAGAATTTAATAATATAATTATCAGTGTGGTGTGGAACGCGAGTGTATAATGTAAAAAGGCCGGTGAACTACACAGCCCTGCGGTACACCAGTGCTGATCGGCCTGGGCTCCGTAAGAGCATTATTCACTTTAACCTGTTGAGTTCGGTTTGTTAGAAATGAAAAATACCACTTAAGAGTAAAATAATTAACATTCATGTGTTTCAGTTTCTGAATGAGCATGAGAGACTGTGTGGTGTTAAAAGCCGAGCTAAAATCAACAAATAAAATATGTGGATAGGCTTTGGGATCTTCAAGATGTTTACTGACCAAATGTGAAATGCTACTAATAGTGTCGTCAGTGCCATGCCCCTGCCTGTAAGCAAACTGAAACAGATCTAAAAACGCACCAACATCTTGTTTAATAAATGACACCATTATCTTTCAAAACATTTCATAACAATATAAGTTCAGTGCCACAGGCCTAAAATCATTATTTACCTTTGGGCATGTTTTTTTAGGTACCGGTGTAATTACTGATTTCTTCCACAAAGTGGGTATGACATGCGAGTCTACTGATTTTTGAAAGATTGGAAACCATGCAAAGTTGCTAAGTTAGTAAGAAGAGTTAGTATTTCGAAATTACAGACACTTTGCTGTTGTATGGATATTTTAAGTAAACATATCATTTTTGTTTATTTCCATACATGGACTTGTATCACATCATGCACTGTCATCATGTTCATTGTTTTCATGATCAGTAACTTCTGGGAAACACAATATATGGCCAAAAACTATGTGGACACCCACTAACTTGCAATATTTTGATTACTAATTACTAATCAAATTGTATAGGCCTCATGATCTTACTCTTGACAATTTGTTATTATTATTATTTTTTAAATTATTTACACTGTAATCACATACATTTTGTTTGTACAATCGTAAAATACATATTTGTATTCACAGAACATGCATTTTGTGAAATAAGCGAATAATATAAAGCATTCACAAAATAACTTTGATCAATTATGTAGAAAAAAGCAATGTGAACTTACACTCTCTGCATATCAAATATATACATTTTCTTTAGTGGAAAAAAAACCTATAAAGGACACCCATCTTAATGTTGGTCACTAGCCGCTGGCTAACACATAACACTTCACAATTCACTAAATTAACGGAATATATAGCTGATATAAAAAAATTGGATGACTAGTAATTTCATATTACTTAAAGGTTCTGTAAGCGATCCTGGGTGTTGACGTTCGGAATATTTTCAAACAGAATCGGAGGCTAGCTAGACCCTCCCTCCTCCGCATCTCATCTCCTCCCCTCCCTTCCGTGCTTCCTGAAATAATTGTGAACGTGAATTGTGTGGGTTTGGCGAACATAAGCGTCAATTTAGAAGAAAAAATTATAATTTAACGTTACCCACCTGTCCAGCAAAAACAGAGCAACCTGAATGTCGGACTGGAAGCCCTTCTGCCGCCGGAGTTCTCGCCATCGTTCAAAAGCTTTACCGATGTAAATTCGGAACTTCGCACGTTCTTTATCCGATTCCTTCTTTTTAATTTGTTCATCAGAACGTCGTCTCTTTGGTCGTGTGTCGGCCATTTTTCAAACTTCCCTGATGCTTCTCCTTCACACACACACACACACACACACACACACACACCCTTCATGTGCACGCGCACTAACCCCCCAGACCCACCCTCAAATACTTCTTGCCAGTGATTGGCTGGAACACTGTTTGTTAGGTTTCGTGGTCCGGGTGAGACATGATTGTTTTTGTTGCCGTTTGTGGAGCCTGTGGTGTCTACAGAGACCGCGTTTTTTTACAGTGTGTTTAGGGGACAGGCAGCTAGCCGATAGTGAGGAGACGTTTGCTGTATGTGACAAAAAATGTTTCGGCCCCACATCACTTGGAGAACCTTTAATTCTAAAAAAACAGAGATTCTAATTATTGGACAAAAACCACGTAACAGCCTAGATAGAATATGTCTGACACTTGATGGCTGCTCTGTTAAGTCTTCGTCGTCGTTAGGAGACCTGGGTGTGCTCTTTTTTATTTTACACATAACACACACTAGACTTCTATAGACGCTTTCATCAGACGCGTTGCCATGGTGATGAGCTGGCCCAAAGTTAGGTTCCATTATGTTTGTTTATTAGTGTTTACTGGATAATATGGCATACAAATGCAGTGACAGTTAAGGTGATGAGCAGGTTGTTGAGCTGTGGGGTGCAACCTGACCTTGGGAGCAAATGCATTTTTTAAAAATAAAAATGTTAAGGTTTCCTAACAAAGTCAAGTCAAGTCAAGTCACATTTATTTATATAGTGCTTTTCACAATACAGATTGTATCAAAGCAGCTTCACAGTGATAACATGAAAGTAGTACAACACAGATCAATAATATTGTTAAATATTAACGCTGGTGATATGTTATGGCGCCGTGTTACATATAAACAATATTTATATTTAATATTTATATATAAACAATATGAATGTGAGACAAGGAGAACTGGTCCCCGACTGAGCCTGGGTTCTCCCAAGGTTTTTTCTCCATCCAATCTGATGGAGTTTTGGTTCCTTGCCACTGTCGCCTTGCTTTGCCTTGCTTTTGGCTTGCTTAGTTGGGGTTATTTAATATTGTTTATTGAGATGCAGGACAACCGGCTAATAAAGCATTACAGTAATCTAGTCTCAAGGTCATAAATGCATGAACTAACTTTTCTGCATCAGAAACAGACAGCATGTTACGTAGCTTAGCAATGTTTCTAAGGTGGAAAAAGGCTGTTCTTGTAACATGAAATATGATTTTCGAAAGACAAGTGCGGTCTAGTATAACACCCAGGTCTTTTACTGTAGTGGATAAAGTAACGGGACATCGTCTATAATAAAGTTGTATTGTAAGAGGTTTTGTGAGTAGTTTTTGGACCAATAAGTAATACTTCCGTCTTATCTGAATTTAATAGCAGGAAATTCACGTCATCCAGCATTTTATATCTTTGAGACACTCTGTCAATTTAGATGAGTTAGTGTTTTGTCAGGTTGTGATGAAATCAGTAGCGGAGTGGCAATCGGGAGAGTCGGGAGTTTCCTCGGTGGGCCGGTAGTGTTTTCGAGGCCGCGAGGGCCGGTCTGATCAAATGTATTTATTGGAAGTTCGCCATGTGCACTTGGGGCCCAAGCTAGGGGAAGAAAACATTTATTTTTTATTTTTTTGCATCTTCTATAACGGAGCATATATTTGCACTAAGTGTCTGTCTTTACAGCAAAAAGACGCTCGTCCTAAAACAGTTTCAGTGGCGTAGGTGTAGGGCGTAAGTGTTTGAAAGCAGCTTTTGATCCGCTGAATGCGAGTTCGAATCCGCCTTCAGCCGAACTCTTTCTTCTCCATTTTCCCAAAAGAAGGAGTTCAGCAAAGGCAGATTCGAAACTCGCGTTCAACACATATGTAAAGATGTAAAATGTAAAACCTAACATTAAGGTCTCTAGTGTTATATTTTGCCAACGAACTAAAATTGAAACCATGATATGGCGTTGTGCCATTTGTAATAACTGATATTAGAATAGCATCCTGTTTTGCTGCGTGATTGCTTTGCTCACGCGATCAGTGGTCATCTGGTGTTTTCTCCTATAAATAAAAGCTCAAGGGTTTATTTCTTGCAAGTGAAGAAATTAGGACAAAAGTATTTAATTTTCCTATATTATAGTGTAATGTAGGTTAAAATATACTTTTGAAATACTCATTTTCATTTACATAGTACATTTATAGGCTAAATGGATTTTACAGAACGTCATAGGAATAATTATAAATCATTATTACATTATTATAATAATTGTTTGGCATCCTAAAACACCATTGATAATGCAATGCAGACTGAGACTCTCATAACTAAAAAGATGTTTGAGCCCTCTTTATTGTCCTGGTACAAATTAATGCTTTTTCTTTGTTCAACGAGCAGTTCATGGGTTGAAGCTCTTAATTTTGATCTCTCAGAGAGCACGAGATTGATGCATTTAACCTTAAAATGTCCAAAATTTTCTTGCGGGGAGCATGCCCCCGAACCCCCCTAGAGGCACAGAGTCCAACCAACATAGTTTTAGACATTCCTATGGGAAAGAACGTCCATTTATGAACTTTACTCCAGCATAGTACAACAAAGTTCCTTTTAAATCAGTAAAACTGTAAATGCTATCGGCTATTAAAATCGTGCCGGCGACGAGGGCCGGTGGTCTACGAAATTTCCCGGTAGATTTTTTGGTCCCACTCCGCCCCTGGATGAAATATATAGTTGAGTGTCATCAGCATAACAGTGGAAGTTAATTACATGTTTTCTATAATATTACCAAGTGGCAGCATATATATTGAGAATAGCAGAGGGCCTAAAACCGATCCTTGCGGTACTCCATAGTCTACTGACGTTATCTTTGATTTTCCCAATGTAAACAGACAGAAGCTGTTCAGAAGCTAGAAGTAAATCATTTGTAATTTTAATTAGCACAGTTTCTGTACTATGATGCGGTCTGAATCCTGACTGGAATTTTTCATAGATATCATTTTCTTGCAAAAAAGAGCACAATTGAGCGGACACAACTTTTTCTAGTATTTTGGACATAAATGGAAGATTTGAAATGGGTCTGTAATTTGCTAAGTTATTTGGATCTAATTGCGGTTTCTTAATGAGAGGTTTTATTACTGCCAGCTTGAATATTTTTGGAACATGACCTAAAGATAAAGACGAGTTAATAATATTGAGGAGAGGCTCTTCCACTACAGGTAACACTTCTTTCAGTAGTTTCAGTGGGTATTGGATCTAATAAACATGTTGTTGGTTTAGATGCAATGATAAGTTTATTTAGCTCTTCCTGTCCTATCGCTGTAAAGCGGTGTAGTTGTTCTAGAGGGGCCATAATTGAGGCTGAATCATAAGACACCATAGAGGATTGTACATTTATAATTGTGTTTTGGATGCTTTCTATTTTCTCATTGAAGTAATTCATAAAATCATTACTGCTAAACTGTAACGGTATATTTTGCTCTGGTGATGTCTGTTTATTTGTTAGTCTAGCCACGGTGTTAAATAAAAACCTTGGATTATCTTGGTTATCTTCTATTAGTTTGCGGAGATGCTCAGCCCTGGCTATTTTTAGAGCCTTTTTATAATGTGACATACTGTCTTTCCACGCTATTCTAAAGACCTCTAAATTAGTTTGTCTCATTTACGCTCTAAGTTGCTTTTTTAATCTAATTGGTGCAACAATATCTAATGTACTAGTGAAAATGGTGCTCAAACTGCTAGTCATTTCCTCTAATTCATCAGTTTGTTTGGGTTCACTTAGCAGTGGTTGGAAGGATTGTTCTGCCTGGTCTATAACGTGGCGCAACATGACATATTTCAGCAGTACGTATTATGCAAGTCACCATGTAATGATCAGTGACATCATCGTTTTTGCGGTATATATATTTATATCAGTTGGACTGGTTCCATATGATATAATTAAATCTAGTGTATGATTTAGACGATGAGTGGGGCCACTGACGTTTTGTTTGACCCCAAAGGAGTTTAATAAGTCTGTAAACGCAGCCCCTAAAGCATCATTTGTATTATCTAATGTGTATGTTAAAATCTCCAACAATTATTGCTTTATCGACATTCATCAATAGATCCGAGAGAAAGTCTGCAAACTCCTTTAGGAATTCAGCATATGGCCCTGGAGGTCTATATACAGTAGCCAAGGCTAGAGATAATATGGATTTCTTTCTTACATCTAAGAGCGTAACATTTAGCACAAGTACTTCAAAAGAATTAAACTTGTGACCTGTTTATCTAAGTAACGTTAAAAATATCTTTATGGATTGTTGCAGACACCAGCCACAACCAATAGGCGAGGTACATGCTTATAACGGTTATCCGTGGTGGACTTGGACTCATTTAGACCAAAATACTCATTCGTTAAGTTTACAGCCAGGTTTCAGTAAGGCACAGAACATAAAAATTATTATCTGTGACCATTTCATTTACAATAACTGCTTTAGGTGTGAGTGATCTAATGTTTAAAAGACCTCAGTTTTAAAAATTGTTTTTGTTCACTGATATTTAGATTTTCTGGTTTAATTACAATAAGATTTTTGCTAGATCCCGCACTAGATTTATTGTTTGGCTTCACTAAACGAGGAATGGACACAGTTTCTATATAATGTTCCACACTATGCATATTAGTTAAGTTTGGGCAACAGGGGCTGTGAATTTATTTCAAACATCTGTTTTTCATATAATTCTAAAAATTGTGTGAAGTGTGCCACCAAATTTCTGTGTTCTTTTCTGATTTTAAAGGATGAATTTTGTCCATTGACAAAAATCATTTGATTCTATAACATTATTGAAAAACAGATTTTTTTTCCAGTACAAAAAATGCCTAAACTTAGACAAAAAGTTACTTTTATTGTTATAATTGTGATTTCATAACATCTAGAATATGAATACAACTGGAAAAACTTGTGAAAATATGTTTTCATTTAGTCAAATGAAAATCGCAAATAGTTGGAGCTCTGCAGCCATCTACTGGTTAAAGTGATAATTTGTTAACTTTTAAAACGGCATTTTGCAAAAGATTGGCAAAAATCTTACACTAAACCATGTCATATTATCGGATGTTATCTCCATAAATGAAAGTTAGAAATGTGGGTCAAAAAGACCCCAAACAGCGCACAAGGTTTCAGGCAAATGGATTTGTTGTTTGTTGTGTTTTTATATTCAAGACATTATAAGCTATAGATTCCGCTTTTTTTAGACGCATCAGAACATTCTTCGACTTTTATACACAATTAATTTGTTTATAAATAAAGATCGATCTGTTGAAAGCAGTTATTTTGAGATAGATGCCAAATGTTCTCCTCCTATTCATATTTAAAATTGATGGGGTGCATTCAACATATTTGCCCACCGGCAACTATAGTTGCCGCACATTCAAATACGATTTTCAAAAAAAAAAAAAAAAACTGAGGAAATAAATGCAGAACATGTTCACATAGGACATTGTTAACACGACTATATGCATGAAACCATTCAGAATTTGGGCACAAATGGGTTAAACAATGGCGCCCTGCTTGCTGAGAAAGTGCCGTGCGCAGAAGCGATGTCAAGGGAATCTCCTGATTAGTTCACGTGTTCAGCGTCTTTTGCAGCGCTTCAGAGGTCATTATTTCAAATCCTCTATGTTTCAAAATAGGTGCACGGGAAGCGCGTCATTATGCGCTCACGGAAGTGCGCTCATAAACTTTTCAGTATGGGAGTGCACGTGCACCCAAACACTTCGGTGTTTTCTTTTCCGTAAATAAATCTTTTAGCAGAAATACAGCAAGCGTTTTTCTGTGGTGGAAATACATTAGCTACTAAAACGTCTTTGTCGTTGTGAGAAGCGCAGTGTAATGAGTGCATGGTTCTATAGCAACGACAGCCATGGGAAATCGGTACGAATTTTACTATTAATAATAAAAGATAAGCTACTGTGCATTATAAATGTCAGGAATGTATCTTTATTGACTCATTCTTTTTAAGAGATGATTTAAATGCTGAAATATGAGGTTTTTCTTTCAATAAAACCTTTTTTTGTGTGTTAACCTTTTTTAAGTTTAGTAGGTAAGATTAACACATCTTCCTTAGTAGTTAACAGTAGTGACTTTAAGTGTTAATAAAGAATTGCCTATTAGTTCTTCATTAATTCCTTATTAGTTATGCAGTAAGTAAGATACAGTATTCTAAAGTGTTACCCAAACTCCTTCAGTGTGTCCGGACAAATCCTGGTAGCATTCTCTGATAACACTGATGAACAGATCTGACCTGGTTTTGTTGTTGTTGCAAGTCAAGTCATGTCACCTTTATTTATATAGAGCTTTTTACAAAGCAACTTTACAGTAATAACAGGAAAATATAGCTGCAAGCAGCCATGACGTGGCCAAGCACAAAAGCAGATGACAAGACATGCCAACATGGCTGGGAGTTTCAGACCAACAGCAGCAAGGAGCAATTAAAGACATTTAAAGACGAATTTAGGCCATGAATGTGAAGGCATTGCAGAGATAAAGCCTTAATAGTCATTTTGGGAGCATGCCTCAAATTTGATGCTATATGGTACACATAAACGGTTTTGTCTATCGTTACGAAATCCATTACTTTCAGTCGGCGCTGGTCTGGAGATGATATGATTCGATTTTGGTGAAAATCTGACCAACGGTCTAGGAGAAGTTTGCAAAAGAAGTAAAAAAAAATAAAAATAAATAAAGATGGCAGACAGGAAGTTTGGCTATTATGGCAAACCCGGCATTATGTTTCGGCATAACCCAAGGAATCTATTAAGATCAGTGTCAATACAATAGGAAAATGTATTCAAAAGCTTTGCAGCATTTCCGGAAATTGAGCATAAATTTTGACCAACAGGTGGTGCTGTCTCAAAATATTTTGAGTACCTTCAGGGCATGCTGCTCATGGCACACACTGAGTTTTCGCAATGTTACAATGCATTTGTTAAGAAATAGCATTTTCCATCACAAAACTGTATTGAAATCAATGTGAATTTCATGTCTTGTTCTATGTCATGTCTTGTTTCATGTGTCCTTAGATTGAGCATGTGTGTGCCAAATTTAAGAAAACATCTCAATTACTCTTCGGAGTTATAGACCTAAATGTGAAAAAAAAAAAACGTAAAACTGACTAACACGTGACTTTGATTTAATTTTATTACCCCTTACTTTCAATATTTTTGCATTTAGGCATTAGCCAGCAACCTATGTTTTAAATTTTCTGACGGTGGTTTCGTCTCGAGTTTGGAAGATATCGGCAAATTTTTTTAAGCGCTAAATAACAACACTACACAAACCGTAAGACGAAACCTAGCATGTATGGTATATGTGGACTCGGCAAGGATTCGGGAACTCAAGGAGATGACTCCCATGAAAATAAGTCAACCACAGACAGAGTTAAAAGCATTTGAAACATTTATATTACCACTAGGTAGCGCTGTTTCAAAACTTCTCAGGCTCCTTCAGGGGCATCGTACTGAGTTTTGTAACAATTCGTTCACGCGTTCAAAAAATACAGCATTTTCTGCATTGAATACAAAATGGCCGACAGCCAAAATGGACGATCTGGGAAAATTGGACATTGGTCCAATTTGGCATGACGCCTGAATCTAAAAGAGAACACTTTTATGATTTTTGGACAAACTGCTGAGAGGTTATAAGCAAAAGTGGCCATTGTTCATATCTCCAGACCAGTAGGTGGCGCTGCGCCGTAACGCAGCATGTAGCCTCAGGTTATGCTTGTGATGACATGTACCAAATTTGGTCTGAATACGATTAAGCGTTGCGGAGATACATCCTTACGTGTGTTTTCGCAAGCACTGACCGTAAAATGTGTTTGTGCGTTCATCGAAAACGGTTTGACAAATCAACTTGAATTTAATAACTTTTTGTCATCATCGTTCTGGAGATGATCTGGTGCAATTTTGGTAAAAATTGGACAAACCGTCTAGGACGAGTTTCGAAAAAATAGGGTTTTTGGACAATTAAAAATGGCGGCCATATTTTTATGACGAAAAATTACGTCATGCTTTCGAATTGGCATGACCTCAGGAATCAGATAGATGATGGCGCTAGAGGGAATAACAGTTAGAGACACCAAAATTGGTGCATTTAATGTTGGGACTGTCCTCTATCAGAATGTCAAACAACGAACATTTGACTTTAACGTCCAGATTGTGTACAATTGTCTCTTCACCACACAATATATCACAGACTAAATATAAATATACGTTAATGTTTTTGTATTTCTCCTGTGATTCATGTTACTACATTATATATTAAAGACAGTTTAGAGTTTGCTCTTGTGTTGTGTGCTTCCTGACACAGCCACCCGTAACTGTGTGCTTGAGGATGATTTTAAAGTATTTTTCCTCAGAGTATTATGTTGTGTTTTTTAAGCTAAACTTGAGAATTGTAAAAAAGAAGAAAAAAGTTAAAGAAAAAAGAGTTTCAGAGTTAAAAATGAGTGCAGTATATTGGTTGTGAGCTCATAGTGCAACCTGGAAGAAATAAGGAAGCTGATTGGCCACTGAAACTGCACATGCCACATAGAACCAGGTGTGTGTGATTACCCAGCATGCAGTAGAGATCTTCTTTATAGCAAAGATGTGCGGTTGGGAGGAAAACAAAACTGTAGAACATGTCAAGTCATGTCATCATGTATTGGGGAAAGTATAAAGATGACAGAGAAATAGAATAGAAGAGATTTATATTAATGTGAGGTACATATTAAACCCCGAACAAAGATGTAATAAAAGAGAACATTTATTTAGTTTTTAGAATTTTTTTTTTTTTTTTTTTTTTTTTTTTTTTTTTTTTTTAGAAGCCAGAGGAGCTGAGACCTGTTTTTAAAGGTTTTTATTGACGGGGAGGGTGGAAATGGAGGAAGATCACACAATTTGGTGAACATGTTGGTTAGATTTATATTATAATAGATATTTTTTTCTTGACATCTGCATCCGACTGAGGAAAGCAGTGGCATTTTTTATTTTATTCTTTTACTTTATATTACAAACAGTAACATATACAACAAAAGGGGCAATTAAAATGAATCCCTCCTCAAAATCATCTGCTTTGCTCTGGTTTTGAGTTTTAGTTCTTGCTTTTTCTCCTGTCTTTGCCTTTGTTGCCATTGGCTTTTGGCTTACTTCAGTTGGGGACATTTAATTTTATATTTAAAAATATTATTACAACATTATTTTCATGTTATCTCTGTAAATCTATTTTGAAACAATCTGTATTGTAAAAAGCGTTGTATAAATGAAGGTGACTTGTCAACATTCAGATCCTCAGAAGTGTGTAATTGTACACCTGGTACTTCGCCTCTAAAACCGCAGCGTGCTCGGGCTTGCTCCATCTCAAACAAGCTACACACAGTCTGTCTGGTAAGAAAAAGAGGGCAATGGATACACTGCTTAAATGGCTGCTTGTTCACCATCACACATTTTTAAAGATGTCAGTTTACAGTGGTTTGCTTTAAATGTATTATTGATAATAAAACCAGACAGATCAGTTCAATAATCGATTGTGAAAGTGGAGAATCTGATATTGTAGATTATCTCAGCTATTAGTTCACAAGGAAATTGTGCAGGAAAAAAACTATTTTCTTTGTTTCAAATTATTCCTTCAAATGAAGCCTCCTCATTATAATTTGCAAATAACAAACAATTTTCTTGATAGCACTTTCAATCAGTGAAGACCAATACTAGACAGCTTTATGTTGATTCTTGTGTTATGGGTGTGAGAAAGCTTATTGGAGGGCTTGATCAGCCAAAACCATATAGACTCAAGAAGCACGTGAGCGAGCTGGCATTGCCTTGGGCAGTGGCATACACAGACCACCTCAGGGGCAGCGGCGAGGGACCAAAAAGGGCACTAAAAATTGTGTTTTATTCTTTCTTTCCTTGGGATTCTAAGGATATACTGTATTGATACAATTGAAAATGCATAACACATCAAATGAAAATAGGGAAATGATGAAAATATCACTAAATATTATTTACTTTACCAAACAAAACAGTGATAATCAAGAAAGGTAATTATGGGAAATTCATTTTTAGTTTTTGTTGATGTTGTAAACTTAATGTATGTATTATATGTATGAAAGTGTTAGCTATCATGAATCAGTAAAACTTTACAATAAGGCTTCATCAGTTAAATACATTAATGAACTGCACTTCTACGGCATTTACTAATCTTGGTGGTTAATACTAATTTCAGCATTTACTAAAACATTAAAATCAAAAGTTGTATTTTATATCATTAGTTTATGCACTGACTGTGACATAACATGAATAAACAGTTATTAACAAATACAGTAACAAATGTGTTGCTCATGAATGATTGAACAAATGAACCTTATTGTTTAAAAACACATTTCTTTTCCTTGACTTTTAACCCATCATGAGAGCATGATGTCTGCTGTATGTTGAAATTGTCTGGTGTTGTATTGTTTCTAATTATTTGTATTTATTGTATTTTATTTATTTACCCTTTGTAATTGTACAGCAATTTGGTCAAGCTTGTTGTTTTTAAATGTGCTATAAATAAAGCTTGATTGATTGATTGTAAAGCATTACTATGATATCAAAGATATAAATTACTTACAATTTAGAGTTCAACATGGACTAAAAGATTTAAATTAACTAAGATGTATTTACCCAAGCTAATAACATTTGCAATTGCCTTGGATAAAAACGATTGACATTATCACTCAGAATGCGTCTGAAAATCGAGTTATACTTTTATTAAAGTTAAGTATAGCTTGCATGCTGCTGCTACTAGTAGCAAGCTATGATAATGTAACGACCACCTAAAGTTAAGAAGTGTTAATGACATGTTGATACGCCTTATAAGATAGCTACGTCTATGCATGGCGTACGTTATTGTATGTGTGCGCTTATGATGTGAACGCGCACGCTCAGTGAGAGTGGGGATGTTTGCGAAAGAGATGACCGCTCTATCTCTGGCTGTTATTTTGTTGTATTGTGTTCGCTTCCACTTTGTTTTTGTGAAGTTTTGCTGTGTTAATTTCCCTGTTAGCATCTTTCTAGACATGTATGTGAACAACAGTGTGCCTAACTGGGGAAGTGCAGCAATGAAAGCACTCGTGGAACTACCAGTTCGTTTCCACTGTTTTTCCTTATCTTCATCTGGGCAGCGTTACAATAAATGTAATTTTCTGTATTAGCTTAACGTTACCCTGCTGCTTGTGTAGTTTGAAGACTAGCGAGAACTCCTGCTTAGGGCGCACCAGAACCGTCAACCTGACACACTCCTGTGCTGTAAATCCTGGAGCTTCAAGCTTAACCTGAAATTACGTGCATTAGGCTAGATATCATCATAAACTTTTTACTATAAATGTTCATCAGTCAATATAATAAAGTACACAACCAAACAATGAAAAAAAAAGCTTGTAATCCAGACTGTAACACTGATTTAGACTTCAGCATCTCTTTTGAAAACTTTCTCCTGCATTAGCTCTATCCACCTGGAAAAATCTATCCTGACATTAACTCGTGTTTTCTTGTAATCTCTGGTCAAGTTTCCTTTTACAATCTACTTTTTGGATTTTTTTTCAATGCAGCCTTTTAAACTCGCGAGGCTGTGAAGCGCCTCCCACCGCCTCTGCTCCTCCGCTTCTGCTGCGTTCAGTCATGTCTGGATCTGAATGTAAACAAGTTGGCCTAGTACTTTATGTCCCTCTCTGCTATGATAGTTTATCAAGATGGCGGAACTACATGGAAGCCTCATGTATATAAAAGATAATAAATTCTTTTGTTTACGAGGATAAGTCAGATTATTGGCAGAGGTATTTGCACACCATTCAGGACATAATTATGGACAAAAATATTGATTCTAGATAATAAATTACATAAAAGTCCCTTTAATGCACATGTGAACACCATCAGTGTTTATCACAGGTTCACCGTTTAAAGTCTGTTCAGAGACATTGAGAAAGCAGCACGCTCGTCAGATGAGCGAGAGAGAGACACCGGACCCCGTCAGCATCAAATGTGCTTCTAAAGATGACACTGTTCGCACATAGCCCCAATATTAAATAGCCTTAAATTAATTAAATAGCCTTAAATTTGAGCTTGAGGTCTTCGACATAGCGTTTTAAACTTTTGTTTACAAAGATTGCGTAACAAAAGTGTAACCTTTACTTGTCGAATTCTTTGAGAGACATGAACTTGGACAAATAAGGCCATGGGTGATTAAATTAACGTTAGTCGTTTCTCCATCCTCCAAATCTGCCGGCACGTCTTGCTCGAGGTGTGTCAACACACTTCTGTACGTCAGCTGAACCGTTAGCCGCAAGATGTGTGATTAAACAACAGGTGGCGGTAATGGCAAAAAAATGAGTTTGTAATCTAACAAAAAGAAGAATATCCTTGCATCGTGCTGATTCGCGCAGGCTCTGACAAAATGCAATGTAGCTTTTGCTCTAGCTACACTGCTACTTGCTGCAAAAAGTAGTTAGCTACTGGAAAAGCTACACTGTTTAAAAAGCAACTGAGCTACTGCCAAGCTACTGAAAAATGCAGTTAAGTTAGTAGCGTCGCTATTGTAGTTAACTACTCCCCAACACTGATTATACCCCTTGTAAAACAATATTCTGCATAAATGGTTCCCAATAGAACAATTTACATTGTACCAGATTACAACTCAGCACACAAATATGAAAAGAAAAATAATTAAGTTTTGATGAAGTTCACTAACAATCTTCATTACATTTCATTTTTTAAACCAGCTACACAGTTACTGTAAATCCACCCTCTAGTTCATGAACGCCACAGGAGAACTGGCCCCCGACTGAACCTGGGTTCTCCCAAGGTTTTTTTTTTTTTTTTTTTTTCTAATCGGGTCACTCACTGGTGGAATTTTTCGGTTGCCACTGTTGCCTTTTGCTTGCTCAGTTGGGGATATTCAAATGAATTTACCAATCAGCATTGATCAGCTCTACCAAACCTGGATGGTTTTCTACTAAGAAACGAACATTGTTATTATGTTTTGATTGATACCGTGAAGCTGCTTTGATGCAATCTATATTGTGAAAAGCGCTATATAAATGGACTTGACACCCGTATTGTAAAGTGTTACCACATTAACACATACAAGGTAAGAAATAAGTGACACACATATACAATACAGAAGAGAGGAAAAGCACAAAAACAACAAAAAACAAAGCAGCCCAACACAGTCGTCAAAAAAGTGGTGTATGTAGGCACACAAGATCCCTTCTGCGGCATAAGTATAGATAGGGGACAATCCGGTAGTATCAGTAGTTCTAGTGAAGGTAATAATCACTCAACAATCATAACAACACAAATATATTTGTGGTGGTATCATCAATCACAATATTGGCATTGTCTAACCCCTAACACTCATGACAACAACAGAAGCATTAGCTTTAGCAATCCACAACAACAGTGTCAATAGTACCAATAACAATACATTTAGTTCTGCAAATATGCCCTCTGATTCCCTCCCACCTCCACCAGCGCACACCCAACCCCCGTAGTCCAGCTTCTAAACCCGGATTTCCACTAACTGCAGAACGGCTGCGGATTCGGCTCTGCTGCGGTGTCGGATCCGTGCTCCGCCGTCCTTCGAGTACCTACCAGATACGCATTTGTTGCGGAATGGCTGCAGCCATGACTGACAGCTGAAGTCACGAGGACACACGATATTCGTGAATTTACGTTTGATATAACAGGATGTAGTTTCTATAGACAGAACCACTAAACCAGCAACAGTTTGTTTCCATCCAGAGGAGTACAGGGGGAATCTTCCTTTTTTTTTGAGATTCTAGTGATTCTAAAGAGTGCACTAGGGCACCACCACAGGAACCTCCAAACCAAGCTCCCCCATGCAGTCTGTTTGTGACCTGACATAACCAATTGTTATGAGTGGTTGGCCCTCTTGAAATTTCATTTCGTTGGGCCGTAAATGTTCTGCTGCATTTTAGTTTCTTTTCTTTTTATATATGTCACGTGATTTATAAGAATCAGATGGGTGTGGTGAGTTACTAAAAACACTGTGTGCAGATAAGAAAACAAGCACTCACATTTCATGACGGATTCAATCATATCAGTGGACTAATGAAAGTCATGTCATTTTGCATGAAAAAAATTCAAAGTGTTTGGCTTGGCATAATTAAGTTTACTAAAGACAATATTAATAATAAACAAAATGATAATATATTAATATATTAATATTAATAATAAACAAAATAATAATAAACAGATCTGCTGAATGTTGATTGAATAAAGCATTACAGTCTGATGGATTGAAGTGAAAGCTGAGGCTAATTACAAACACAATAAGCTGGATAGAGAACACAATTAATCATAAAGAAGTCACGCAATCTAGCAAAGAATGTATAATACAGAATGTATAAACATAATACATTTTATAATTGTAAAGACAAAAGAATATAACAGTTTCTTGCCCTAAAATGTTCAATCTTTCTGTCTTTCTTTGATCTGTATCGTACCATCGGAAATCTTTTGTCAGAAAACATGTTTAAAAAAGAGGATAGAAATAATTTAAAATCAATCAAAATGTAATTACAACTTTTTGAAATATTTATCTCAGGTGAAAAGGTGACAGTTTTATGCATTCCTGGTCTTGCAGGAATCATAATCATATTTCTGAAAGCACGCACAAACAGCAGGAAGAATTCCTAGCAAACTCACCTATTAGATTTGGTTGGGAGGGACTTTGTTCATCCATAAATAGAGTTTTTCAGAGCTGACTATCATTCAACCAGACACTCTTCAAAGACTGCAGGTGTGTATGGAAATTCAGCCTTCTTCTTCTAAATAGTTCATTTAGGTTTTAACATAATATTCCTCCTCTTACACCTATATTTAAACGGATTTGTTTATTTACAACAATGTTTTACAAATAAACATTAATTCTGAAGCATTAATGTATTATTTTCTTGTCAGATAGAAAATAATATATCTGATATGTCAGATATCTGATCTTCTGCAAGCTTCAATTCAGCACCCGGTGCAGATTCTAGGTGAGCCGAATATACTACAATGAATTAAGGAATTTACATATTAAAGTTCCATTAAAATGATAATATATGTAAATACAATAGGTGTGGTGTGTAATCACACCAGTCTCTGTGAAAACACCACATGCATGTGTCTACAAAAATATTAATTTATAAACTAATTTCCAGAATTTTTTTTTTATATAGATGTTAGTGCAGCTCTTGGAGACATGACAAAAATCTACAAACCAAAGAAAAATGAGAAATCTCTGAGAGCCAATTTACTTTTCCTGTACACACTGCAGGATTACTCAAATCTGTTTCTGAGAATAACTGTCCTGCAAAGTTTAGTTCCAACCCTATACACCTAAACCAGCTAGTCAAGGTCTTCAGACTTACTAGAAGATTCCTATATACGAGTTTGATCAGTGTGGTTTGGAGATAAACTCTGCAGGACATTTACCCTCCAGGGCTAGATTTGCAGAATCCTGCTATAATTGAAATAAATTTCTGTTCATAATGATTTCAGAATATTTCACAAATATAATTCTGAAAACAAAGTAAAATTCAATTTGTTTTTAATGGATATCAATTTGCTACCAAGTGCTCTTCCTTAAAAGTGTTTATTGGCTATATGTGTATTCAGTTTTATGTGTACATGCATAACTTTTGTTTCAATCGGACTTAATTCATTACGATTGATGAATCTGAGCGTAGTGTTTACATGAACGCTAAATGTGATCGGGTTGATGTGCGGTGTTTATATCTCACAAGCTTGAAATCTGAATAGATTTTTTTATGCACTGATTGATATGACGGTTTTAAATCACTTTAGAAGACTATTTACTATTTATTAATGTCCTGTAACTAGGAGACAAGTAAAGAAGCCAGAGTCATTGGTATTAATTGGTCAAATGAGAGTATTAATTTTTTTTTTTGTCAACAAAATGTGAATACGCCTCAAATAAAACAGTGTAGGCCTACGCAAAATAACCAAACAATAAAACAATGTGCTTTGATTCAGATGATAAAATGATGTTGAGATAAGGCAATGAAGTGATTTTAAATTAGTTGTTCTTTTGTTTCTTATTGGTTCATAATTGCTTCATACTGGTTTAATTTCCATATTTTGTCCTTTAAACTTTGACAGCGCTTTCTCAAGCCTCACCTGTAACTGAAGACTGACACAATTCAATCAGGTCTCCTGCTGGAACCAAGAAATTAAGGTAATTCGAATTCATTGTTGTAAGTTACAGTGTAGGCCTAGGTTAAATTATTTCTAAATAAGTATTATGTCACTAATTTTGACCAGTTGTTAAATTAAAGGGTTAGTTCACCCAATAATGAAAATTAACCCTCAGGTGCTCTTCGGTCATTTCTGACCGAAAAATTTTCTGTTTTGAAATTTTAAAAATCACAGCTTCATCGGAATCTTACGAAACTTGGTGACTTTTATGGCATTGGGTATGTGAAAAAAAAAAAAAAAATGAGGTCATGATCCGAGCAGGCCAAGTGGTCGTAAAAAAATAGTCACACTTGTGCTCTTCGGTCAAAAATGACAGACCATGGGAAATTAATGGGAAATTGACAAAAACACAAAAACTTTGAGAATTTTTCAAATCTACAAATCGGCCACAATGCAGAAAAAAAGTGCTCAGCATTGAAGGGGTGACACTCTAAAACATCAAGAGTGCAAAACAGACATAGCCACCCCTACACACACACACTTTTATACACAAGAACGCCATTAAATTGTGATTAAAGAAATCTGTTTTGAATATTTAAAAATCACAGCTTCTTCAGAAAATTACGAAACTTGGTGACTTTTATGGCATTGGTTTTGTGAACACACAAAAAAATTAGGTCATGATTCGAGTAATTTAAGTGGTCGTAAAAAAATGAGTCTACACTTTTGCTCTTCTGTCAAAAATGGCCGACCCATAGGAAATGAATGGGCAATTGACAAAAAAATAAATAATATTAAAAAAAATAAAAAAAATTCTCAGAATTTTTGTATGTACAATCTACAAATCGGCCACAATTCAAAAAAAAAAGTACACCGCAGGAAAGGGGTGACACTCTACAACATCTAGAGTGCAAAACACACACCCACCAACACACACACATACAAACACACTTTTATACACATACACACCAATAGATTTTGATTACAAAAAGTATGTTTTGCATTTTTAAAAATCACAGCTTCATCGCAATGTTACGAAACTTGGTGACTTTTATGGCATTATGTATGTGAACACACAAAAAATGAGGTCATGATCTGAGCATGCTAAGTGGTCTTAAAAAATAGTCACACTTGTTTTTTGTCAATTTTTTTTTATAAGAAATAGTTTTTGAGATTATTTCAACTATATATTCAAATCCACCACCAACAACAACAAAATGTGTTCATAAACAGCTGGGGAATTCACATGCCTCTCCATAGAGAGCTGTACATGTCATCTAGGTTACACCATGATTCTATGCTTTTTCTCTATACTGTAACCAGATGGTGCTAATTTTCTTTAAAAAAAAATACTAAAATATATTAAACTAAAATACTGCATTAATTGTTTTTTTTTAAGAGAGAGAGAGAGAGAGAGAGAGAGAGAGAGAGAGAGAGAGAGAGAGAGAGGAGAGAGAGAATATTTTTTTTTTCCATGGCAAAAAATAAACCATAAATATTAATAAATTCAATTAAATTGTCTCAAAATACTAAATTACAAAGAATAAATATGTAACAAATCTGGCGGGTCTGATCGAGGGGAATTTGCATATCATAATTACAATTTCATAATTAATAATTATTCATACAGATTTTGGATCAGACCGGTCTTACATGTTGTATAAATCCCTCGATGAGGGTTTCTGTTAATTCGACTTGTGTGTACAGTATACCTGTATGTCTCTGCAATTAACCACAAATTAATTGTAATAAATTACACATACCACGTTTTACAAGGCAAGCAAAATTAATTAGCTCAATTAATTTATAGAGCTGTGAGATCAAATTCTCTGGCCACAAGAATTCGATCTCCCGCTCTATAAACGAATACCCTTTTAGGTATCTTCAGTTATGTAAAGCGTGTAGCTCTTCCGATCGACATTTCATTGACTGGAATTATGAGCAATAGACAAGGATTCAATCAAAATGAATATAATTGCATTTAATATATGGCATTCATTTAGGCAACTACTTAAGCATTTACTACGTTACAATGATACATGTATTTACAAACATTAAAACACAAACTAAGACGACGCAGGGCGTTTAGACAATGGATACGCGTAAGTGAGTTGGAGAGAGAGAGAGAGAGTGAGTTGTAGAGAAAGAGGGAGTTGCATTCACCAAAACAGTCAGTTAACCTTTTTGAACACCATGAAAACACTTTCTTTGTGCTTCTGAGAAGCTCTAAAAGAAGGTATACTTGCACAGCATGTTTGGTCTGTGTGTGTCGCGGACTCGTGGCCAGGTCCGGTTGGGCCGCATGTTGAATGGAGGTGCTGTCCTGAGTGCGCGCGCCCCATGGAGCGCGGCCGTCAGCGTTTTTGCCGCGGCCCGTCCCGGCGTGTGCATGGTTAGGCCACTTGCACGTGGCTCCTTTGTCCCGTGGGGAGTCACGTGGCGTTCGTTGGCATTCGCCGCGAGTGTTTGAAAGGCTTAAAGTCTTTGAGGTGACGTTACCCGAGGAAATAGTTCGGCAAAGTCCACTTCCTTTCCTGGGAAACGAACTTGGTAGTCCATTTGAGGAGAAGACGAAACTTTAGACGAACAAAAGAAAAGATCCATGGGTTGGATCAGATCTCCGTGAGGAGATCACTAGCATTACATGTTCTCTGAGAAGGTCAGGCTGTGAGAAGGGAAGAGGCGGCAGCCGCCGCTACCTTTATCCCCTTGGTGAAATCCATTCCCTTCCTGTTGGGGATGGGGAGATGGATGTTGCACGCGGGAAACCTTTTATGGTTCTTTGTTTTACAACCACGTGCTCACCGTGGGAGGGGGTGTGTTCAATGGGCTAATATTGAAACAGTTCAATCTTCCTTGGCAGTAAAACATATTAAAAATACACTTTACTTTACATCTCCTTGCATATTCGGGTGTTTCATTCAATAAGCATTCTGGAGACATCAAGGAACATTATGTTACATTAAAGGAACATATACTTCTGTATATAATGCATAAAGAAGATATCTCTAACTTCTATTTATGCTGCAAGTTATTTCACGGTGACATGGGGCAAAACACACATACATAAAAACCATTGAAAACATTTTGTTAAATGTCTTTAAACAAGAGAAATGCCATTTCCTTTGTACAGAGATATTCCTAAGAGACATTCTCTGTTACAAATATTATAGAACAAAAATAAATTGCATTGGTTTTACTGGGATTGAGAAAGTTTAATTTTTAGGTGTCCGGTCACTTTTGACCGGGAAGATAACAAGTGTGACTCCGAAACAAAGAGCACCTGAGGGATATGTCATTAATTACTCACCCCCATGCTGTACCAACCCCGTAAGACCTTCGTTCATCTCTCGGAACACAAATGAAGATATTTTTTATTAAATCTGAGAGCTGGATCACTGCTACATAGGCTGCCTAAGAGATTGAAACTTGACGGCCTAGAAAGTCAATGAAGAAAATGTTTCAATATTCCATCTGACTACAGTGGCTCAACTATAAGTTTATCAAGCGACGAGAATACTTATTGTGCAAAAAACAAACAAACAAACAAAAAAAAAACATAAATAACGACTTTATTCGACTATTCCATTCCTTCCTTGTTGGCTTTGAGACGAGAGTTCAAGAGATTTCCAGAACGCATGCGCGAGAACTGAGATGAGGACGTTCTTCTTCGAGAACTTCTTGTTACCGGCTGCTCACCGCTTAGGAAGATTATTCCGCCACCTACCTTACCGTATAGATTAAAAATGTAAGTCTTAATCTACGTAGAAATCAGCAGACATGTTTACGAATTAAAAAGAGTATGTACAGGGCAGATCTTCCTCTGCTTGTAAACAGAAAGTTTTGCGCTTCCGGCTATCAGCACATCATCTTATACGGTAGGTGGCGTTAATACTCCTAAGCGGTGAGCAGCCGGTAACAAGTAAGTTCGAAGAAGAACGTCCTCATCTCAGTTCTCGCGCATGCGTTCTGGAAATCTCTTCAACTCTCTTGGTGAACGAACCCTTTAATGTATACATTTGTTGTTTAGAACATGGAAACTCCAGAACCTGCTGTTGCTGAGGCAATAAAGGCATCAGGCGAGTCCACCCTGGAAAAGGCTACAACAAAAGCTAAAGAAACAATTGATCAGTTGTTTAATGTCTCACTTAACATCGCTGTGACTGGAAATACAGGATCTGGGAAATCCTCCTTTGTAAATGCACTTAGAGGTATAAGAGAAGATGATGACGGAGCAGCTCCAACTGGAGTTATCGAAACTACAATGGAAGCCACCATGTATACACATCCTACAATGCCAAATGTGAAGATCTGGGACCTGCCTGGAATAGGAACACCAAACTTCAAAGCACAAAAATACCTTAAAGATGTCAAATTTAAGAGCTATGATTTCTTCATTATCCTTAACTCAGCAAGGTTCACAGAAAATGACATCTTGCTGGCTAAAGAAATAAGAAAACAGAAGAAAAACTATTACTTTGTTCGTTCCAAGATTGACAATGACATCAGATCAGAGGAAAAGAAAAAGGGATTTGATGAGCAGAAACTTCTTTCCATAATGAGAGAGGACTGTCAAAAAAACCTAAAAGATATGGGAGAACCAAAAGTTTACTTGATATCGTCTTTTGACTTGGAGAAATATGATTTTGAAATACTTCAAAACACTCTCGAAGAAGATCTTCCAGACCAGAAGAGATCTGCTCTTCTACAAGCCTGGCCAGTGTGCTCAGCAGAATCTCTCGAGAAGAAGATCAAATTCTTCAAAGACATGATCTGGGCTGCATCTCTTGCCTCTGCTGGTATTGCGGTGGTCCCTCTGCCTGGTCTTTCAGTAGCATGTGATGCAGGCATAGTGTTGCTTTTCCTGTCAAGGTGCTACTATTCATTTGGTTTGGATGAAGGATCACTGTCAAGGCTTTCAGAAAAAGTGAACAAGCCTCACCTGAAAGATATGGCCAAATCAAAGTTAGTTGCTGCCATGAAAGAAAACGTTTTGACCAGAGTAAGAAGTTCTGCTGCACTCACTACCATCACTACTGTTGAATATTTGTTTAGTCTCCTTCCAGGTGTGGGCAGTGCTGTTGCAGCAGGAATGTCCTTCATGACGACTGCCGTACCTCTTGAGAGAAGGATTAAACGATCTGGCAGAAACTGCTCGAAGTATCAGAAAAGAAGCTGGGCTGGATATAGCCTAAAACTACAAGCTCCTAGAACATAATTATTCCTATTAGGAATGTTTCTGGTCCTAGTTTGTTCCTCTTCATTGATATATGTACAATAAAGCATGACTTGTTTTCTGTTAGACTGTGTGAGGGGTTTAGCAAAGAGAATACCACTCTTCATAATATTAAATAACATTATGCAAATGTGCATGAAACTTTTCTCAGTCTGACATAGAGTCATTTATAATGTCTCATTTATCAGATGTATAAAAAAATGTTTTCTCTACTTTTTAATTTAAAATCTGGATTCTATTCCACACATTGTCATGTAAAAATCTCATCCATAAAATAAAATAAAAATGTTTCTATAATTTTTGTGTGATAACTGTTTATGCAGGTAAACTACTCCCAATATTTTTATAAGATTGATAGATAGATGGCAGATTTATGATTTTATGGTGAAATTTGTGGTTATTGGAAGAAAAACCTGGCTAACCAAAGATTTGATACAATAATAAGTCAAAATTTGAAGTTGCCAATCGGGCTGTTCTACATTGTGCTGTTGAAGCGGGACCTTAAGGTACAATGTGCAGGATTTCTGCAGTAAAATATCTAAAAACCACAAGGCCACTAGGAAAATTAAGATACTCCAAAGGCACTCGAGAGGTGTAAAAAAACTCAAAAGGCTCACGCTGACCTCGTGCGTGCATGTTCAGCTGGTTTCTGGCTTTGTTATAGACAAGTTTCCTGAGTGAAATAGGCGGGCCACCATTAGCCTTTCGCTCTGCCAACGACTTCCGGTTAGCGTCTTTTACTGTCTTTGGTTAGCGTGCAGAAAAAGTAAACTATTGATGGTGTTACACGCCGACACGGCTCCGGGACATATTGTGCTGTTCGCGGTTGTAACAACTCGTGGCGATTGCTGAATGTTGACCATCAACCATCTACAAGGCGCCAATGTGGATCTTATCATTCGCGGAAGTCAACACAGTCTACTCATCATTATTACGCAGACGAATGTCAGCTTTTCCATAGAAAAAAAAGTAAGTCAATACCTTTATCCATTCCGAAGCTATTAATAGATATGTCAGGGGTGCGCGCTCTAGAGCGTCAGTCGACTTTGAAGGGTTAAAGCATGCTTTTAGTGCAGGCAGGCTAGAGTGGATTACTTTTTATTTTTATTACTCTTCGTGTTCTGTTATAGATTAGCACAAGGATACATACAAACATCTTAATACAAGCATAAGATGGGCTAAAGTACCTTCCAAAGCACGGCGGCTGCATGGCTACAGGAACGTCCAGGTCCGGCGATACAGACCATATCGACATGCCCATGATGTTACCTTACTTGGATGCGGAATGGTCAAAACACCATTTTTAACAATATTTTCAGTCGAATGTTGCCATTCCAAAGCCATGTTTACACTACTACTCAGCCTGTGTCGGAAGTTCTTGGCAGAATCAGGAAGTAAAGCGGAAGTGCCCGGGAAACTTGTCTATACATACTGTAGAGTTAACCGCCCTCTAGTGGTTAATAATAGTACAGCACCAATAATACAAGAGTTCTACAACTGTTTACAAATCAAAATTAGGCAGGTGCACTGTACAATTCAAAGGGGTTACATTCTTTTTAAGCAGCAGTTGATTAGTCACAATAACAAACACCTGGGGTTCGTCTTCCGTACGTCGCTAACTCAGTTAACTGGATTTGATTGTTGGCGATTTGCCATGATCTTGAATCGTTGGTTCTTCAAAGCTCATCCTGGACTTGCTGTCATAGCAACAGGTCCGTTCAGCATGAGCCTGCTCGCGAGCAGGCTTATTTCATGTAAACAGGATTAGATCGCGGCTGATACAGGAAGTCCTTTAGCGCAGCGCGATAGTGTAGCCTAATTTCTGAGATTTATTCTTTTTTATTTTCTCGCAAACGATCGTCGTGAGGGTGTCGTTTAAATACATTAACGTTATTATTTTATTTGGAAATGCACATTAATGTTCAATTCGATGTCGGGCTTCAACAACAGCACAAAATGTTTGCATTGCCCTAAAATTATTTGCGAGTGGCTTCCTTTATACACTATTGGAGATGCAGAGAAATTAATAAGCTTTCTGTTGTGCCATTCACAAAGTTTACCACGCTCTTAGTTTTTTTTTTTTTTTTTTCTTAGGGTAGCCTATATTATAATTTTTAATGAAGATAATGCAAGCCCTCAATGAAGGGATTTTGTGAGCAGAAAGGGGGCTTATGTAAATGTGCAGCCAAATTACTATTACAATTTGTAATATTCCAGATTAGTAATATTATATCTATATTTTTTAAAAGGCAGTTGACTGAGTAAAATCTCTTAGATGGTGTGTGACCATGTTCCATATCACAAATCAGTGTGAAAGCAAAATGGCCAGGATCTGCATGACTCAAGAATTTTCAGAGATTCACATTTATGCACATTATTTGAACGTGGTTAGGAAAATTATAAATATCAAACTCACGGTATTACAAACACTTATGCTGAGAAATGCATTTTTTCCATTATACAAGTGATTACAACAGGATCCTGCATGGAGACAGGTGTTTTATGACCCCATTCCCTGACCCAAACCCCAGACCAGTTACAATGCAGCTCTAGGACAAGGGCACACAATGAAATGAGCTTTGGCCACTAAAGGGAAGATTTCAGGGTCTGAGAAGCCTGAGGGTTGCACCTGACAGGGCCTGTGACATTGCATGTGCCATATTACACAACACTGCCAACATCAGAAAAAAAAAGTTTAATTAAGCCTAAAATAAAAGACAAGACAAATTTGCAAAACTCTATTTGCTTAGAGTTTTATTTCAATATTTCTTTGTAAAGAAAAGCCAGTTATTCAGTCATCTTTTAATAAGAGATATTATGCAAGGTCAGCAATACTCTGTGTGAAATAGTGTATTTTACTCTGAAGTTTTGAAGCAACTCTATTTCTAGTGCAATTTTTTTCTTAGTCAAGTTCTATTTCTCCCTCTGATTTGTGTTTTTTCAAAATACTCTATTTTCTGTTGTATCACATATGCCTCATGCAACAAATAAAAAGGAAAAGTTGTCTCTACACTGCCCACCCCTGTATCACTGCTGTGTGCAGACTCTTCTGTAGGCCTTTTTGTACATGTGGACCCCTGTCAGAAATAATAGGCACAAGTATAAATCAATTAAAGCCATCAATTAAATGAAAGTACTTCCTCCAAAGGACAGTCATCTGCAAAGTTTTCTTCACTCTCCAGTGCAATGTGATTAATAACTCATGGTAAAATCTTTTTACATGAACATAAGTTTATCCGTTTTTACTTTCACAACTTCACAAGACAAAGCAATTTATTATTACAACAGTTGAAATGACTAAACCAGCCAATTTGGATTATAGGCCTACTTAATTTAATGCAGCAACACATTATTTCACAGTGTACAAAGATAATTTAAATCTCATTTCCCAGTAATGAAGGTGTTGCTGCTACTGGTCCCTGATGTGGGTCTGGAAGAGCTGAACCCAGGGATGCCCTTCACAACAGGCCAATTCACATTAACCCAAGGGTCAGCTCTTCTGCCAGGGTCAGGAGCATCATTAGCCCTTTTCCTGTTTGCTTTTATAAACAGACAATCATTTATTTAACAGTGCCTTTTTCAAAGAGACAAGTAGGCCTATAAGGCCTAGTAAAATTACCAGTAGAATATTTAGAATAGGCTATAGGATATTAATATTAATATTAATAGTAGAATATTTTTGTACTTCACTTTCACCATGTCCATTATTATAGTGTGGTGACTCGACATTACAATGAAATTATGAAAATAAAAATAAAATAATAATAACGTTATTAAAACATTAAAGTTATTAAAACATCTAACATGACCACCACAAACGCATTTAATTTGTCTTCTACTTTTGCCAGCACTCTCTCCTGGCTTTTGCACACTTGATGTGTTCCTGGCGTTCTAATTAAAGACTGAAATTCGGCATAACCTTCCATTAAATGCGCTTGCTCTCCTTGGGAGAAAAACTGGGCGTGTTCTTTGGCCATGCTGAACAGCCAATAGCAGCGTAGCTGATCACTGGTTCTGCTATCAATACATAGGGATGGGACGGTATGAAAATTTCATATCACGATTATAGTGTCCAAAATTATCGCGATTATCAATATTATCACGGTTTTCTTAAAATTAGATTAAAAATTTCAAAAAGAGCTGTTCAAAAAGAACTGATGCTCACACTGAAAACATTTCAACAAGTTTTATAAATGAAAATCAACAAACAACAAATAAACAAGCAGCCATATGCAGTTTTTTTTTAAGCAAGATTCTATTCTATGGCATTCTCCTTCTTTATAATGCTTGTCGTCAATAGCAACGCATTATTACACACACAGCACACATCAATATCACAACGAACACAGCGCTCGTTTCATTCAAATACAACTTGCCGGTGTTCTGTCACCAGCCGTCTGCGTCTCCAGTTTTTGATTGTTTTGAAAATGAAATCAGAGTTGATTTATTGTTTACAGAGTTTGATAATATTGGTGTGATCATCTTGTCTGGACGATTGTTTTACTAAATGAAATTATAAACGGGTAAGATGATTTAAAACATTAGCTAAACTCATTATCAATTCAATATGTCCCCGTAATTATGTGGTAAAAATAAAATCGGTGTAATGCGTGATGTATCTATACATTACTATCTCTTAAAACGTCACTCTTAAAAATAATCTTATTTGAAGATGTTCGTCCGTCGGCTCAAAGACACTTGCTGCAAAATTTTCTTCACGGAAGCTTCACTTCTATTTCAAGTGACATAAAATGTTTAAACTCAAAACAACATTTCGTGCCCAATTGTATCCCAGACGTAGTTTTGGTATTGAGGTCAAAGTTAACTTGCCTTGCGTTCGCTATACAACAGCGGGTGATGGTTACACAAGAAGACGACTCGGCAGATTTTAAGTGTTTCTTTTGGACAGTGACTTTTTGTTCTGCAGACAGGGTGACTATCCTCGATCAAGTTTCCCTCAGGACTTTTGTAAAAGCCTAACTATGACCACACCCCAGATTTGGTCCTCTTAAAAGGCTGAATCTCCCAAGCACGGTCACTGCCTTCCGCCATTCCTTCTCGAATAGTAAACATTGCGTGCAGCGCGCGGCTGCGTCAGACTGGCTGACAGGATTTACAGTGAGTTATTAAAATCGCGATAATCAAACGCGGTTTTAATGATAATTACATTTTAAACGATAATACTAACCGTCAGTATATTTTATCGTGGTTTATCGCGAAACCGGTTATCGTCCCATCCCTATCGATACATGTCCCCTTTAAAACCAACGCGAGAACGCGCAGTTATCTCAGATAACTCAATCCAGCGATACTAATCATAAACAACAGGAGTGTTCAAAGAACCCAATTAGCCGGATCATGATTAGCACGATGATATCATCTTAGATGTCTCATTTGATCTCGGATGTTTTAAGCAACGTATGAAGAACGAGCCCCTGGTCACACTGTGTAAGGTGACCTATGGGGAGAAGAGTTATCGGAAGAGTTATCTCACGCAATACAATCAAGTCCACCTCATGAGAGAATTTTTTTTTTTAAATAAATTAAAAGAAAATAAAGATTATTAATAATAATAGTAAATCCCATTTATATATATATATATATATATATATATATATATATATATATATATATATATATATATACACACACACACACACTCACGTATACATATACAATAAAATAAATAATAATAATAATAATAAATACATTTAAAAAAAATACAAATAAACAAGTAACAAATATCACAATACAGGTAATGCATAAGATTAATCTTAGTTCACAGAAATGGTACAAAATCTAATTCTCAGTTTAAGCCTGGATATGTAGTAGCTTTCAACGATATATGCAAACGACTCTCTTTGTAATAGCCTATCCAACTAACCAGTCCAACTGATATAGATATTACACCGCAATTAGATTAAAAAGGTTACAGAGAAAACTAAAGCACCCTGGTACAACAGTGCTACGCATGCTATCAAGAGAGAAACTCGTATCTTAGAGCGTGAAATGGAGACAAACTAATTTAGAGGTCTTTAGAATCGCGTGGAAAGACAGTATGTCACGTTATAAAAAGGCTCTGAAATCTCCGCAAACTAATAGAAAATAACCAAAATTTGGTTTTGTGTTACCTGTAGTGGAAGAGCCTTCCTCAATATTATTAACTCGTCTTTATCTTTAGGTCATGTTCCAAAAATATTCAAGCTGGCAGTAATAAAACCTCTCATTAAGAAACCGCAATTAGATCCAAATAACTTAGCAAATTACAGACCCATTTCAAATCTTCCATTTATGTCCAAAATACTAGAAAAAGTTGTGTCCGCTCAATTGTGCTCTTTTTTGCAAGAAAATGATATCTATGAAAAATTCCAGTCAGGATTCAGACCGCATCATAGTACAGAAACTGCGCTAGTTAAAATTACAAATGATTTACTTTTAGCTTCTGACCAAGGCTGTATCTCAATACTAGTCCTACTTGATCTTAGCGCTGCGTTCGACACTATAGATCATAAAATACTCTTGGATCGACTACAAAACTACACTGGTATTCAGGGACAGGCATTAAGCTGGTTTAGATCGTACTTATCGGACCGTTCTCATTTTGTTTGTTTAAATGGGGAAAAATCAAAGATAACGCCAGTAGACTATGGAGTACCGCAAGGATCGGTTTTAGGCCCTCTGCTATTCTCAATATATATGCTGCCACTTGGTAATATTATAAGAAAACATGGAATTAACTTCCACTGTTATGCTGATGACACTCAACTATATATTTCATCACGACCAGACAAAAACACTAACTCATCTAAATTGACAGAGTGTCTCAAAGATATAAAATGCTGGATGACGCGTAATTTCCTGCTATTAAATTCAGATAAGACGGAAGTATTACTTATTGGTCCAAAAAACTACTCACAAAACCTCTTACAATACAACTTTAATATAGATGGATGTCCTGTTACTTTATCCACTACAGTAAAAGACCTGGGTGTTATACTAGACCGCAACTTGTCTTTCGAAAATCATATTTCATGTTACAAGAACAGCCTTTTTCCACCTTAGAAACATTGCTAAGCTACGTAACATGCTATCTGTTTCTGATGCAGAAAAGTTAGTTTCATGCGTTTATGACCTCGAGACTAGATTACTGTAATGCTTTATTAGCTGGTTGTCCTGCATCCTCAATAAACAAGCTACAGTTAGTCCAAAATGCAGCCGCTAGAGTTCTTACTAGGTCAAGAAAATACGATCATATAACACCCGATTTTATCATCTCTACACTGGTTACCTATTAAGTTCTGTATCAACTACAAAATACTACTACTGACCTATAAAGCCCTAAATGGTTTAGCTCCTATGTACTTAACGGACCTCCTTTCGCCCTACAATCCACCGCGTCTTCTAAGATCACTAAATTCAAGGCTTCTGGTCATTCCTAGGATATCTAAGTCCACTGAAGAGAGGGAGAGGCGTTCTCACATTTAGCTCCAAAACTCTGGAATAGACTTCCCGAGACGGTCCGAGGCTCTGACTCGCTGACACAGTTTAAAACTTAGACTAAAGACGCATCTCTTCAGTCAAGCATTCACATAATGCTTACCTTTTAGTCCTCTGTTATGCCATACAGAACCGTTTGCCACTGAAACTGCTTAACGCACCAGTGGGGCTCGACAGCCTTTTAGACAAACGGGTCGCGCGCGTATGGTCGGGTTAGCGTTAAAAATGGCATTCGTCAGGTCCAGTTTGTATCCAGCCTCTACGGGGATTTCAGATGCCCCAACGCCTGTGATGAGAAGACCAACACCAGTGAAGAGACGACTCAACGCTGGTGATATGTTATGGCGCGTGTTACATATAAACAATATTTATATTTAATATGTATATATAAACAATATGAATGTGAGACAGAGGAGAACTGGCCCCGACTGAGCCTGGGTTCTCCCAAGGTTTTTTTTCTCCATCCAATGTGATGGAGTTTTGGTTCCTTGCCACTGTTGCCTTGCTTTGCCTTGCTTTTGGCTTGCTTAGTTGGGGTTATTTAATATTTAATATTTAACAATATTATTGATCTGTGTTGTACTACTTTTCATGTTATCACTGTGAAGCTGCTTTGATACAATCTGTACTTGTGAAAGAGCGCTATATAAATAAATGTGACTTGACTTGACTTAACTATTTGTCTGATTACCCACTGTAGTGGCCAAACATCCCCATCGAACCCGGTGACCACTCCCAAGCCACGCCCCCATCCCTCGAACCCACTATTTTTCTGATTACCCACTATAGTGGCCAAATGTCCCGTTGATGCCCCTGACCACACACAAGCCACGCCCCCTCCCCACAGAACCCACTACGTTTGTCCGATTACCCACTATAGTGGCAAATGTCCCGTTAAATACCGCTAACCAATCTTATTTTCTTAGTTTTAGTTTCAGTTTCATCTTAGTTTCAGCTCAAAAACATATCTAACAATAACATGAATTTAAAAGAAAACAGATTATTGGATTGCCAAGCAAAAACGCACTTCATTTTGATACATTGTTCAGAAAACAAGACTTAATATCTAAAGTCATTTCACTTCTCCATTAAATGTGCTCCTGATTTAAGTGTATTTAGATGTTTTTACTTGGAAAACACACAAAGCATTTATTTATTTATTTATTTATTTATTTATTTATTTATTTATTTATTTATTTATTGATGTGTAAAGAGAAATTGGAGATGTCCTTAATGTTGTGTATTTTTTATATATAGCTCAACTTTTTTAAGAAACTACAAACTTTAAACTGTTACAAGCTACTGTGATCAAGGAAGCTTTTTTTGGTCACGTTCTTCAAATAAACGTATAAACATTGAATTGCTTTTTAATAATCCACCAAAAAAAGCTGCAACAGAGCAAATGTTACAATAGACGAATGCAATATAGTTAATATCGCCATCTGGACAAGCTCATATACTGGTTCTGGTCATATAATGCTCAGCGATGGCATTTAAATAAAGAAACAAATTCAAATGGAAATCATTGTCTGTGTGTCCAGATGGAAACATTTTTGCATCTTTAAAACAATGCAAGGTTTTGCACGAATTGATCATAAATGACTTCCTCTAACAAACATTATTTACTGCACTGGAACACATATAATTACATTATAGCAATAAGACAACAGAAAATGTGTAAAACTACACAGACGTGTGTTTTTAAAGCCTGTGAAGTGTGATCCATATCATATAACCTTAAAGGGCGGGTTTACTGCTCTTTTTCTTTGCATGATTGTGTTTATGGGGTGCAATATAACATGTATCCGTGGTTTTCTTTTTTTTAAAGTCTTATTTTTCATAAATTTCACCTTTATTGTCAGCCGCGCTTTCCCCTGTCCCCTGAACGGGCGGATGACTTCCTGAGTCTATGAAAACACTCCCTCAGAATGACGTAGTGGGCTCAGATTGGTTCGTTTGGGCCGGTGTGTTGTGATTGGCTAAACTGTCGCTCACGTTGTCGGAAGATTAACGCCCATGACCTTTACGGGCGAAACGGGCGGGCATGCCAAATGTGGATACCATAGACGGTGGATACACGTAAATAATGATGTGGAGACTGCAGTATCAGTGAGGCAGAATCAGACCGAGAAAGCCGCAATGAATCGAGTCAAGCAGAACCTCACCACACACGGCTCTTAATAAAGGTTTCTGAATGATAATTTGCTTCATTTTTTAACTTAATACACGTTTGATTTACACAATAGCATCTGACTGGCAACGATAGCAACTGACTGGCTAACTAATGTTATACTCAAACAGCGTTTGCAGGTTTACGTTCTTGATCAAATCGAAAATAAAGTCATAAAGCATATATATATATGAAAAATACATTTACAACATTAGTACTTATACAAAATTCAGGTCCATAATGTTTGTACGCGTTTGCCGTAGACACAAAATAGCCTAACTAGTAGCAGCTAGCCCATAAAGCCTACAAAGCCAGCGCTAGCATTTGAAAAAAGAAAAAACACAACGCTACGTCGGGAATTATACATGCAAATACATTTAAAATGATGAAGTCTTAGCCTACTTACAGTGTGGCCCAACAACTGCTGACTTTTAACTGCTGGTTTTAAAGTTGGATCTGCTTCATGATTTCAGAAACAGTTTCTTGTTTACGTTAATCCGGTGTTGAACTCGTGAAGATTCTGGAAGCTGTCTCTCGTAAATGCGCAGCACAGAGAGCTGAGATTACCATCGTCACTTTCAGGAATATAATCAAACACAAATTGTATCCATTGTTGTCGAAGTATAGTGTCCATGGGAAGCCCGAAACACAGAAGACCTGACAGCTGCATGAACACAACTCACTCGACGCATGCCCTTTCCTGCATATTCCGGAGGGAGTGGTTGATGTCAAATGTGTGTGTTAGTGACGTACCATAACCCAGCTGTAGTCCAAAACGAAGTCGTTTTTGTAGGCAATTTTACTTCCTGATTTGTAAAAGACGATATCTCTGCTTACACTAAACTTTCAGTGCTGCAACTTTGCAGATACTGTTCATGCACCAACAGCAACATTACACACTATTTGAAATCAAAAAAGTGAAATGGCAGTAAACCCGCCCTTTAATAATACAATAATAAATCACTTCTATCAACACTTCAGATAGGAATCATGAATATTTATTTGTTTGCTTATGAATAGTAAAATGGCAGCTATAAAAACAAACATATTTAAATGAACTTTTTTAAAAATGTAAGTTCATGGGCCAATACCTGCATTACATGACTGACAGACATGAACGGTTTGACCTAAAAATATCAAAATTGAAAATACTGTGGAAACAAAGACACCTACATCTTGGATGCCCTTGAGGTAAGCTAAAACATATCAAATACTAATTTCAAAGTAAACTCATCCCTTTAATGACCACAGACCTGTCGCTCTCACATCTGTGGTCATGAAGCCGTTTGAAAGACTGGTGTTGGCCCACCTGAAGGACATCACTGGACCCCGGCTAGATCCCTTTCAGTTTGCTTACAGATCAAACAGGTCTGTGGATGATGCAGTCAATGGGACTGCATGATATCCTGCAACATCTCGACAGAACTGGGACTTATGCAACGATCCTCTTTGTGGACTTCAGTTCGCCCTTCAATACCATTAAGGTGCGTTCTCTCCCCACTGCTCTTCTCCCTGTACACTGAACGACTGCACTTCTAAAGCCCCTCTGTCAAGCTCCTGAAATTTGCAGACGACACCACTGGGCATCGGTCTGTCTGCAAACCGAAATATCCGAGTCTGAACGGCTGGCATAGTCATGCAGGTTCCTGGGCTCTACCATCTCTCAGGACCTAGTGGGATAATCACATTGAATCCATTGTGAAAAAGGCCCATCAGAGACTGTACTTGTTTCAGCCAGTTGAGGAAGATCAACCTGCCACAGGAGCTACTGATTCAGTTCTACTCAGCCGTCATGGAGTCTGTCCTATGCACATCCAACGCATTCTCATCCCAAGGCATCATATATGACACTTTTGCAAAAGCGTAAATATCCAACGCACATGGCACCTTTTAGCGTCAAATGAGATGCTTCGGTTATGGTTAAGTTTAGGTATGGGGTATGGTTAGACCACTAGGAGGCGTCTTCTGCCCAAATATATCTGCGTCTCATTTGACGTTAAAGGGTTCCATGTGCGTTGGATATTTACGCTTTTGCACAAAGTGTCATATATGACGCCTTGGGATGAGAACGGGCTCGTTCGATTCTGCTACCAAATCAGACATCAGGAGACTGCAACGCTCATAATCTGAAAATGTTTATTCTGACTAAACCCAACTGTGTTACTTTTATTCTCATATTTGTATTACTATGATTCCTGTTGTATTTGTATATGTGCACTGATTCTGAACAAAACAAGTTACAAGATTGAATATTGTAAACAAAAATTGGTTTATTTTAGCATCATGTCGCCTCTAAAAGATGATTTTTCAATACCTGCCCATAATTATAAAAGATCACACAATGTGGAGAATATGTTGGTGAGATCAGATGCACATTTATTTTGTAATGGATCTTCTGGTATTGACATCTACATCAGCTGGGAAAGCATGATTATTGTTTTTATTTTACATTATTTATTTTTTTTAAAAAGCATGCAAATAGAGTTTATCCAATGTCTAGAGAACCAGAAAAACAACATGCAAACAGTTTCTCATCAAAAATAAAATAAAATCTTTTTAAAAACCAGAGTAATTTAATCACATTACAAAGAATTGAGCTCATTTCCGTCACTATTTTCTGATAAGAGAAAGCCTCTGCTGTAATGTGAGTTTCTCTGAAATCATCAGATCTACAGTAGAAAATCCCAGTATATAAACTTCTATAATTCAGAATTCACTGCTTTGAAAGACTGAACACTTTTTGCATGATTTATACATCATTAAATGCACACATTTTTAAAGATGTCAGAGATTCGCTTTGACTGTATTATTGATGATAAAACCAGATGATGATGAAACCACACGGATCAGTCCAATCATTTCTAAACAGATTTTAAACTAATTTGTTCATTTTTTCTTTGGCATCTTTAATTTCTTTCAGAGTCTTCTGAAATTGAGCAGTTATTTCTCTCATGTTATGATTATGTTCCACATATTGTCTATTAATTCTGTTATGATCAGGATTTTTTACTAAAATCATCAATTTTTCGATCAGTTGCTGATGCAGTTTGAGAGTTTCGTCAATTCTCATTATGTCCTTATTTTCAACATGATTCTTCTTAATCTTGTTAAGATTTTTCATAGTGTTGGAAATTGCTCCCAGGGGCTCAATCATTGGCCTGGTTCTATCTTTTGCTTCTACCAAACGTCTCACTGTTTTCTCATGTTCATCAGGGAAGTCCTTCAGGTCCTGTATCTCAGCAGTGAGCTCTTGATGATTACTGTTAAATTGTGTGTTCAATTCTCCAATGCTCCTTTTAAGTTTGGCACAAAGAGCTTTAAATTCCCTGAAATATAAAAACATTTTAGTAGACAGCACTAGATATATGTTTTCTGTCCTTCTCTTGATAACTCAGATGTCCATCATTGCTAACGTTACACCAGTGTCCTCTACTGGCAGAACCTGCGCTAGTTTCACTCACTGAACTACAATCCTCTGTTTATACACCGTTCATGCTTGGGATGTTAAATATAATCTTCTTTTAAAATGCACAAGCAAAAATTATGATAATAATAGAACAATCTATGTAAAACAGTTGACTTAAAGTATCATATTATATTATAGTATTATATTATTATCTATAAGTTAATTCATATATAGAGTTGTGTGTTTAAAGTAAATGTGATTGTGTGTGATCATGATCTGTTGTTGAATACAGTAAACGTTTCACTGTCCATATAAACTTTCCTCGTCTCAGCTCGATGAGTAACTTTTCATTTAAAAATGTTGAAATGAACCACTTCTACACTGTAAAAATGTTACAGCTATTTACTTAAAAAATGATGGTAACAATAATACACATAATATTTTTGAGCAGTTAAGGCTTGATTTCATTAATGGAATACACTAAATAAATCATGTAAAGTCCCCTTAATTATTTAGTCTATGATACAATTAATTTAATATTTTTAGTTAATTTTGCTTTTTTTATTTTAAAGTTGATGCTCAAAAGTGTGTGAATTACAGTGAATGGAAAGAACAGCACAGCACAAAACTAAACACTAGAATGTACATTTCCAGAAGAAAATGTGAAGTGGTGCTTGCAGTGGCAAATCTCACCACCCGGTTGCTAGAATGTGGTACATTAATGCATACGAGAACACCAAACACGTCTGTACAATGTTTTTGTGATGAGATATGGCTTATTAAGCTGAGATATGGCTTATTCATGTGTTCAGGTGGTTACTAGGGTACTCTATATGGTTGCTATGGTGTGCTACAGTGTATGAGATGATATTTAAAGACTAATTTACAGTCAAAAAAGTCAAAAAAGGCAAACTTCATGTTTCTTCTATATTCTGGGGCTGAGATATGGCTTGAATATGTTGTTTTATGGTTGCTAGGCTGCCCAAGTGGTTGCTAGGGCATGAATATGAAGTTAGTATGTCACTACTTGTTGGCTGCATGATAGGCCGAGTCAAAAGAGCCCAACCCTAAGTCTCTATGACCTTCTGGTCAAAAGATATGATCTCAAAAGTGTTGTGCCAATGTTAGTCTATGGGACTTTTTTCGGCCGATTTATCGCCCGCCAGATGAACATCGTACCACCAATCGCTTAGAAAAGTCACAGCACACCATTCCCGAATAATCCGCACGAATTTGATGCCTCATTCATGAGTCTGTGACAAAAACTGCGGGAGGAGTAGCGCGCCAAACTTTTTGGCTGACTTGAAAAACACAATAGTAATAGTGTTGCCTTGCTTTCAGCAAGCACCACTAATAAATAACATTGTGGTCAATGGGGAACTTTTTGGGCAGCTCCTGCCCCCCAGGGGTGCATCTTTTACCCCATTGTGAGGTATGTTCTTACAGAGCCTGTCAGCCTCTTCAAATGTGGCAAATCACACGTTTGTCCGAAATCCTTGTTCGGAGCTTTGAGTCGTCAAAGTTTGTCTCAATGTTAAGTCTATGGGATTTTTTGGAAACTCAAAGGACACTTCTCCTCAATAGGCCGCACGATTTGACGCCTCATTCATGGGTCTGTGACAAAAACTGTGGACGTAGGAGTGCGCCAAACTTTTTCCTGGAATAGTATATGCTATACTAGAAAATTTTCATAACATTGTGGTCAATGGGGACATTTTGGGCAGCTCCTGCCCCCCAGGGGTGCAACTTTTACCCCATTGTGAGGTATGTTCTTACAGAGCCTGTCAGCCTCTTCAAATGTGGTAAATCGCAGGCTTCTGTGAAATCCTCGCTCGGAGCTATGAATCGTCAAAGTTTGTCGCAATGTTAAGTCTATGGGATTTTTCGGCCGATTTTTCGCCCTGGGGCGAACATCGTACCCCCGATCGCTTAGAAAAGTCATAGCACACCATTCCCGAATAATCCGCACGATTTGATGCCTCATTCATGAGTCTGTGACAAAAACTGCGGGAGGAGTAGCGCGCCAAACTTTTTGGCTGACTTAAAAAACACAATAGTAACAGTGTTGCCTTGCTTTCAGCAAGCACCACTAATTAAACATTGTGTTTCCCTTTAGTCAAAAACACATAAATAACACTTAATTTTAAAACTTCCTCTCCATTACCAGCCATGTGCAAAGCATGCTGGGAACTGACAATGGTGTCTCTAAATAAAACTGCAAAATTGAGCTAATTCTCTTAAAAATAAATTAGTAGCCCCTTTTCCTTAATTTTATCAGTTTAATTCGGTTTCTTCAATTCAAGCCTCAAAATTGTGTAAGTTTCCTTAAAAAAAAAAAAAAAATAGGAAAATGTTTTATTAGTAAAATGTTTTCAATATTTTCTATACAATACTGACCCACAATTTTCTTAATAAAATATGCACAATTTTTTTAATTATCACCATTTTCTTTAATGAAATTTGCAAGACCCATGATTCTTTTAACAAATGAAACCTTGTCGTAAAATGATGTAGGCAACTCAAATTGACAATTATCAGTTATTTATAAAGTTAATAAAGATAAAGCTTTAAACAAGAAATACTTACTGTTGAGACATCTCGTCTGCTTGATTCACTGCAAATGTATCAGACATTAAACATTACTCAAAGATTACTCTAAATAATTCATAACCAAAAATAGCCTACATAGTGCTGCGATAGAAGTATTGCAGGTGCCCCCCCACTCTAGAGACCTTGCCCCCCCAGCTGCCCCCCTAACTTTGATGATCCGAAAAAATTTACAAATGCCATCTCCACACGCTTCTCAAAATAGTGAAATAAACAATTCATTTACCAAAAGTGAACAATTTAATTTTTCATTTTAAATGTAGCCTATTATTAGCCCCTCCCCTGATTCAACGTGCAGCAGAGCGGCGTTCTCTCAGTCTGGCTCTCACACACCCAGACACAGACACAGCGAGTTTGCTTTGCTGTGGGGCGGTGGAGTGGCCCTGCAGCCCGACTGGAGAGACTGAGCTGCCCCAGAGCTTCTGAAGGTGAAGTGAGTTTCCCTAGGTGTAGTTTAAACACACGTTTAACTTAGTTACATTTGTAATGAATGTATTGTATGCTAAAGACGATTCAGCATCACAGCAAAAACAGCGAGTCTATTACGTTAGCCAAAATCATCGGTCAAATCGCTCCCTCAGGATTTTTAAGAGCACTCTTCCCTTTGATTATCTAATTTCGATTTTAGTAAAGACAAGAACAGCTTAATAAAACATAAAATATTGTTTGTATCCATAACGTTAACTGATGGTCGCACACATCGGCAGTTAGGAGAACGATCATTTGATTAGCTTTTCGGTTGCGCACCTAAATGGCCAAATGAATACATAAATGTATAAAAATGCCAAGTCGAGATATTCACGTAAACACAGTAGATGTAAGTACTGTAAGTACTGTGAGTATGAGAAACTATGATAACCTCACTGTGAAAGCCCTTCACAAATAATATTGAAACTTTGTTTGCTAAATATTTTTTTGTTTTTAGTTGTCTATGGACCTAATAATTACCCTAAAACTGTTGAAATTTTATTGAAAAAAAGCATGCCTTTAATAATATTATTATATACTACTTTTACTGAGACTCTTTTGAAAAAGTGCATTAGGCCTAACCATACATTTTTTTAAAAAAAAATGTCTCTTTGGTCAAAAAAGGTACCCGACCCCTGAGCTAAGCAGTTCTATAAATCCAATTCCTCTCAGATATCACTCAATGAAACCAGGTTATAACTGGGGAAATAACAAATACAATAGGATTAAGTAGTCTAAACATACAGTAACTGGTGTGTGCATGTGATAAATATTTAGGGCCCAAGCACCGATGGTGAGAGGACCCTCTTAGAATTGCTCTGTTTATTATTAGGGCCCAAGCCCTGAAAGGCGCAGAGCCCTGCTGTTTTCCTTCCGATTATTAGGGCCCAAGCCCTGAAAGGGCGCAGAGCCCTATTGTTTTCCTTCCGATTATTATTATTATTTTTTTTTTTTTTCTTTTTTTTTTTTTTTTTTTTCTAGCGACTATTCGGGCACTTTTGAGGCCCTTAACATGCTCGAAAACTCTTGAAACTTTGCACACGGGTCAGAACCCGCGGCCATCAGAGCCGGGCTGAAGCTGGTACCCGGGCGTGGCAGGGCGGCTCGTGCAGCGCCCCCTGGAATGGGGTCCGAACACCTGGTCCATAACTCAAACACACTTGCATGTAGTAATATGAAACTCGGTACACATGTCGATAGCAGAATTTCATCTATACCTCGCGTTCTTACTTTTTACCCCAGCCCAACAGGAAGTTGGCTATTGAGGTTTTTTTGTAAAACACACGCAATGAACTTTTAAATACTCCTCCTAGAGCTCTGATCCAAATTCGACGAAACTCGGTCAGCGTGAAGTCAAGACATTGAGGATGAAAGTTTGTGTGGGGATTTTTGATATCTCGAACGGTTTGGCCGTGGCGAGGAAACGAAACTATGGCGAGAAACGTGAAACAGGAAGTGTGTCATAACTTCAGCATACATTAACTGATCTGGATGAAACTTCAGCAGTGCGTTCGCTGTAAGAGGACGATCACATGGATGTGACTATTGTGAGTCAAAGTTATAGCGCCACCAACTGGCAGCAGGAAGTGTGTCACTTTCAAAATGCTTTGAAATCACCCTCTTATTTTTACCCGATTTGCTTCAAACTTCATCTGTATAATGTACATACACGGCAGATGAAGACCTATGAATGGATTCTTGATATCTTTGAAACTGTTGCCGTGGCGACGCATCAAACTTTACCATTCTTTTAGGATGCATTCTTTTAGGGATTCGAACATTTGTCCATAAATCAAACACACGTGCATGGATTAATATGAAACTCGGTACACTCATAGATCACATCAGGCCAAACAACTTTCGTGCTCTAAGTTTTACGACAGTTCAAACGGAAGTCGGGAATTATGTTTTTTTTTTTTAAATAATTGTCCTAGAAAAACATCAAATTACAACCCATGCTGTTACCAATCACCACCAAACTCGGTGTGCATGAAGTCAAGACATTGAGGATGCTATATTCCGGACGGATTTTTGATATCTTCGAACGGTTTGGCCGTGGCGGATTTTTTTGACTAAAAAAGGACACATATAGTGTGTTATAACTTGGTTAGTTTTACTGACAGTTACAAAACTTGCCGTGTATATTGTTCTATTCAAGCCAAACAACTTTCTAATTAACAAAAATAAGCTCAAACCCACAGAAAGTCAGATATTGTAGTTTGAATATGATCATGCTCTTTCTAAACCTAGGCCTGTCACACAGTCTGTGTGTGTGTGTGTGTGTGTAGGGGGAGGGGGCTTAATCATTTCACTGTGTGTCTGGCCTGCTAAAGTAAATACATTTCTTAAGCCTGGTATTTTTTACATAAGTTTTTATTTTTATTTTTTTTTATAAGTAAAGGCATATAACCTGTTTAATTTTAGTGCATTGACAATAGTTTTATATAATTAGTGTATTAATTAAATTAACTTGGTCCATAAATCAAAAAAGTAAGTAAATAAATCAAAAAGGAAGTGTGTTAAAACTTCTGCATACATTAACTGATCTTGATGAAACTTCAGCAGTGTGTTCGTTGTTAAGAGGTCGATCACATAGATGTGAGTCAAATATATAGCGCCACCAACTGGCAGCAGAAAGTGTTTCACTTTCAAAATGCTTTGAAATCGCACTCTTACTTTTACCCGATTTGCTTCAAATGTAAACACACGCCAGATGAAGAGCTGTGAAAGCATTATTCAATATCTAAGATAATGTTGCCATAGCAAACGCATCAAACTTTAACATTCCCTTTTTTTGATGATTTTGAGTCTCTTAGCGGCTTTTGGGGCCCTTAATGGGTTTGAAAACTCTTGAAACTTTGCACACAGGTCAGATCCCACAGCCATCAGAGCCGGGCTGAAGATGGTACCCGGGGTGTGGCAAGGGGGCTAGACAGCGCCCCCTGGAACGGGGTCCAAAAACTTGGTCCATAAATCAAAACACGCTTGCATGTAATAATATGAAACTCAGTACACATGTTGATCTCATCGTTTCATATATTCATATATTCTCCTCAAGCCGGACAACTTTCTAATTTACACTCATGAGCTAGGACCCACAGAAAAGTCAGATATTTTGGTTTGAAAATGTTGAGTGTCTCTCTGAGCCTACACTTCTGTATGGCAAGCCCTTTTAACATTTAAAAGCTAAGTTTGACTATTCGTAATTAACATTGTAGATATCAACAACGTCTTTCTAGTCGTAATTACATTTTGGATAGTTTGTATTATCATTTAAGATATCTGTAACGTAATTGTGACTAGTCGAAACGACAGATAGAGTATGGCAAACCGTTTTAACATTTAATCATTTTAACCTACTAGTCTCTATTTTCATGCTACTAGTACTTATTTTTTAGATACTAGTATCTATTCCATTAAGTACTAGTACTTATTCATTAGCTACTAGTGCTTATTCTTTAGATACTAGTGCCTTTTCTTTAGATACTAGTGTTTATTCTTTAGGTACTAGTACCTTTTTAAAGATACTAGTACTTATTCATTAGAAACTAGTCCTTATTTATTAGATACTAGTACTTATTCATTAGATGCTAGTCCTTATTCATTACATACCAATGCTTATTAATTAGTTACTAGTACTTATTCATTAGATGCTAGTCCTTATTCATTACATACCAATGCTTATTAAATTAGTTACTAGTACTTATTCATTAGATACTAGTACCTATTAAATAGATACTAGTACTTATTCATTAGACACTAGTACTTATTTCAATGGTGACGTAGTAACTATTCTTTTGTTACTAGTCACATTTTTTCCATTGACTTCTATGGTGATCTGTCATTCAGATATCAACTATTCAGTTCTGACTAGTATGTTAGTATGTATTCCAATTGTGGAATACATACTAGTATGTATTCCAAAGCAGGGGTTACGTTTTTGCACGTCGTGCAGAATAACCCTAAAGGCACCAAGGTGGCGGTGCCACCGGCTTTATATATATATATATATATAAATATAGCTGCGAGCAGAGCAATACGTAACTGAATGAAGTAGATTT